>JAUMHN010042462.1:0-82395 GCA_032360265.1 Heliamphora ciliata | reverse complement strand
TTGGCAATTTCATTATTGCTTCTTGGAGACTAAGTGTGAGAAGAAACCAAAGAAGAAAATAACTTCGACCGGCATCGGCGTCCACACACCGTGATTGTCGTAGCGCGTCTGGGATATACGTGAGAAGATTGCCAGGTCGTCTTCAACGTATTCGGGAGTTTTTGAAACTTTTCAACAAGTTTCATGAAGGTATAACAGTATTTAGATTAATACCGTTTTTATTTTTCATGAAGAACGCGCGCGCCATTTTTTACGGTCACGGTGCTAGTTCTAAAATTTTTTCTACATCCCAACATGTAGCTCTTGTGTCTTGGAGGTAGTTAGCCGCTGTTTAGAGTTTGATTTCATTATGACCACGTTTGACCTTACTATAGGGATGGTTTGGCTGACTACCTATCGTGCCTGTGTCGATTGCAATCGACGATGTTGTTTTCCTTTTAACCTTGTGGCGATTTTCGGGGACAAAATTCCTTTAAGTGGGGTAGAGTTGTGAGACCCGGTTCCATTTTAATTTCATAATGTTATTTGATGTGTCATTTATTGTTTTCATAATAGCATGTTTATATGAATTTTATGCATGATCGAGCTTAGAAATGCATGTTGGGTTTAATCCAGGGATCATTGGGCATTGTGGTGCAAAGCGAAAAGAGATTTTTGGTGGGCCCTATAAATATTAGCCTTGGCTAGATATTTTGGGCGATATTTTTGAGACCTAAGTCTTGCTAGCTAAGTTTCTTTCCTTTGCAAGCAAAACCTCCACCTTCTCTCTAGTTTTTGGTGGGTTTGGGTTTGATTTTTGGTGATCGGATAGCAGATCCTTATTATCCTCGCTGAAAGCTTCGCGTTCATCCAAATGGAATCGCATTTTGGCGACTTTTCTTTTTCGCTAGGGTGTAAAGCTTCAAGTTTTTAACTCAACAAGGTAAGATCCTAGATTCTTATTTTTTAAAGGGCTGCTACGAGGAATCTTATGTGTTTTTACCATTTTAAAATACATGTATAGTTATTTTACATGTTTAAATCATGTCTGGTTGGATGAAAAGGTTTTTAAAGTGTTTTTATGGGTTGTCTTCAAAGTTGTAGGTCTTTCATGCGCTCGTGGGTTTTGGAAAGGCGAATTAGTTGGGTTTGGTTGGGCTTGTTTTGAACCTACACAAGGGGCTGTGAAACGTTTTTCGTCGGCAGTAGGGTTTTTCCATACATTTAGTCGACTGAAGTGGAGAGTTCAGTCGACTGAATGGACAGTGTGTGGGTTTAGTCGATTGAAGTGGGTGACTCAGTCGATTGACCTGAGACATTGAAATTTTTTTGAAATTCCAGTAGCCCTTTTCAATCGACTGAATGGGAGTATTCAATTGACTAACTTCCTGTTCGAGGTATTTTCTTTTTGGTAGGTTGTGTGAGGTGGCCTTGGTTTTTTTTTTTTTTGTTATCGTTCTAGAGGGATGATGTGGTTTCCTAGAATGTGATATTTTTTCATGGTTGGGTAAATGTTAACTCTAGTTGACGATGCATAATGAGGGACTACTATCATGCGGTGAAAGCCCGTGAAGATGCATTCATGCATGATTAGGGTCTGCGGTCTTGCGGTGAAAGCCCGTGAAGATGCGTTAGATGGGGCTGTAGTCCTTCGGTGAAAGCCTGTAAAGATGCATTGCATGGATTGCATGTGAATCAATTTGGTTTCTTTTTATAAAACTGTTTTTGAGGATCGTGTGAGTCGAAAATCTCAAATTATTCAGTTAGCATGCTTTACTTTTATTTCATGTTTAGTCTATTTTCTTTTGGGCTTTGGCTCACGTTGTGGATTTGAAAATCTTTTTCAGGTGGTTTTGATTAGCTAGTTGGCCTGGAAGAGCCGAATGGGGTAGAAGATCTTTTAGTCGTCCTTTTGTTTCTTTTGGATCATGTATTGTTTTTCATGCTCTTGGTGTTGGAATCAAGTGTTGGAACCAAGTGTTGTAGACCTTGTGGAAGATATATTTAATGCATGTATGTTTTTTTTTTATCTTGAGAGTGAACACTGGGTTCAGGGTGTTACACACAAGTTATAATTAAGTGCATTAGAGATGGAGTGAGAATTTACCTCCCCATTCACATTAGCTATCAACCATAGGTTGGCAACTTCATCATCGCTTGAGTTTTCACTTAACTCGTTTGAGTCCAACTCATTCCATGTAGTAGTTTTTATAGCCTTCTTTTTCTTCTTGGAGTCTGGTTTGAGTAAAGGGAACAATGGTCTTATGTGTCTGGTTTGCTTACAATTGTAGCAAGTAACGGCATCTTTCTTGTACTCCTTTTTGTTTGAGTTACCTTTTTCAACCCTTGTACCATGGAACCTTCTCGTAAACTTTTTATCTTTTCAAAAATTTTCCTAGCCTTCTGGTGACGAGAACTATGTCATCATTGTCAAAATCTTCATCTTCCTCATCTCTAGAATTGTCCTTTGAGGCTTTGAGGGTAATGGATTTCTTGGTTTTGTTTTGATCATTTGTCTATTTATTGATTTTGACCTCATATGTAAGGAGCGAACCGATTAGCTCATCCAGTGTCATTACCCTAAGATTCCTTGCTTCCACAATGGTTGTTGCCTTAGCTTCCCATATAGGCGGCAAAACTTTAAGTACCTTTCTTAACAATTCATAAGATGGGTATGTTTTTTCAAGTGCGTTAAGAGAGTTTATAATATGAGTAAATATAGTATACATATTTGACATAGTTTCATCATCAAACATTTTAAAGCCTTCATACTCACTAGTTAACCTATCAATTCTAGAATCTTTAACATCTTATGTTCTTTCGTATATAATTTATAATTTTTTTCAAATTTCTTTTGCACTCTTACACGTCATGATATGATTATATTCATTTGCATATAAAGCACAATAGAAAGTATTCATAGCACTTGAATTAATTTGAAGTAATTTCATATCACTTTCATTCATTTCTATTTAAGTTTAGAAACCTCTTTACCTTCAACGATTTTAGTAGGAATAAAATTACCTTAGACAATCACTCTCCAAGCTCTCCAATCCATTGTTTGAATGAAAATTCTCATCCTTTGTTTTCAAAACGTGTAATTAATACCACAAAAGATTGGAGGTCTTATAGAGGATTAAACCTCTCCAAAAAGGGTATGCCAATACTAGCCATAGATATTTTCACAAAAACTTGTTAGGTAAAAATGTGACCAAACTCTAATACCAATTGTGAGTGTGGTGCAATCCCAAGAGGGGGCTAAATTGGATTTTTAAATAATTTTTATTTTTAAAATATTCCAATTACAAAAGCTAACAAATATTAATCCGATTTTATTCACAATGTTTTTAATATAAGAAATGAACAATAATAAATTAAACAAATGCGAAAGTAAAGAGTTTTAAGGGAAGAGAGAACAAAACCAAGATTTTTACAAGATTCGGCGATACAGTCTACGTCCTTGTCTTAAGCACACTGCTTTGCAAATTTCACTAATCCCTCCTTAAGGCGTCTCTCTCCTTTACCAGGTGGAGAAACCCTTACTCCAAGAGTGCCCTAACTCTTCAAACCTAAGTGAATTCCCTCACTTGAACAAGGCTAAAACCTAGCCTTAATTATAATATGAGTGAAATAGAAAGTGTACAAATAAAAGCTCCCTTAATGAGCAAATGAGTACAAACTTAAAGCTCACTAGTTCACTCTTAAAGATATATAACTTGAAGCTCAAAAAGAATTATAGGGTTTTACTCTCAAGAATTAACAAAAGAATAAAAGATTTTGGAGCACAAAATGAAAGCACAAGAGAGAATAGAATGCAAGACTTGTTGATGCCTTTGATAGTCCTCAAGGGCTATATTTATAGGCCAAAAATCTGAATTAGCTGTTGGGCTAAATAAAGAATTTTTAAACTAGCCGGTTGTAGCCAAATTTAAAAATCTGTCGACTCAATCGACTGACTTGAGGAGTTCAGTCGATTGAATTGCCTTTCATTGAAAATTTTTTTTGGCATAACACTTTAGTCGACTGACTGTGCTTCCTTAGTCGACTGACCTGTGAAATATCAAAATTTTCAATTTTGAAAATATTTTTAGGCTCTTTAAATAATATCATTTTTATTTAAAATTATTTTCATGAAATTCAAAATATTTATGGTCCATCTAGGCCTTCCCATGAGCTTCAACCAATATCCTTATGAGATTGACCTTAGATAGTTACTAATAAATTCAAAATTTAATCAACTTTTGTCTTCATTTTTCATCTATAATTTCTCATGAATTTCCTTCACTTGTTTCACGCTTCATGTCTTCCAGGCTTCATATATAATTTCTCATAAATTGCCTTTACTTGCTTCATGCATCATAGCTTCTAAGTTTCATTCATGAATTTTTTGTGCACAAGCTTAATTTGCACAATTAAATACTTAAATTTGTTATCATCAAAACGGATATTGAAACCTAGTTAGGCCAACAGCGGTATTAATTATATGGTGAATATTAATTATTGACGGAATACATGTCCCGATTGTTTAGGATTGACGATACCCCCTTAAGGAAACTTATAAGTTTTAACCGGGACAAACCCTGCAGGTGAATTTAATTATTTGGCAGTCAAATAAGTTAAGCGGAAGGGCTTAAGAAATTTTAAAGATGCAGATTAAATTAAATTATCAGTAATTAAATTTAATTGGCGGGTATCAGGAATCTTAACGTGAAGAGATGAGTTAAGCATTTAATAATAAGAGCTCAATGTAAATTGGTCTTGAGATCATGGCTATAAGTGCAGTTACAGTTCTTTAGTGCTATGAACTATAATTTAATATTTTATAAAAATTGCAAAAATTACTACAAGATTTTCATAATTATAGAAACCGCTAAGAGGTTTTCATATTTGCAGAAATCACTAAAAGGTTATCTGGGTCACACAAGAAATCTATATCATAATTACTCAACAGGTCCCTATTGTAGCCTATAAATATGCGGGTAGGCTGAACCAAATTCATAAGTTATCTTTCAAGACTAAGGTTGTTCAGGTTCTGCCAGTACTAGTTCTCGAAAGATTATAGCCCACACTACGTTCGGAAATCGCATTGGGAATACAGTAGAAGGTCTGTTTAGAGCTTCAACTCGGAGAATAAAAGTTCGTAGTTGAAGAAACAACCGAAAGGCATTCATCTAAATTAACTATGGTGGCACAGGTTTTATTTTGATCATTCGATATCAAAAAAAATTTATCTGGAGCCTGTTTCAACAATTGCGCGTCTAGTTTTTATTTTTCAAAAAATTGTATACAAATCAATAATCTTGGTAGTTTGCCTCCAACAGAATGTGCCATGTACATGGATACGATCATTATAGTATTCCATTATTTTAAGCCAGGAAAATCCCACAATTCAAAATTCAATCATGATATTCAAGCAACAATCTTAGGAAAACTTTTACAAATCTTTTGCACATCAAGTCAAGACACTGCATTTAAATTACCTAGTATCCTTTGTTTGAAAAAGAAATTCAATCAAGCCTAGTTTATTGGACTTTAGCTTACTTCATGAATGAGGAATTATAAAAATTAGAGGTTCTGAAATCCGTAACCCATAATTCACTGTGCAGAAAAGCATGTCAGGATTTCTGTTGTAAGCTTGGCTCAAAGCATGACTCAAGCTACCCTTCAAGCCACTCTTGAAGCTTTGATCAAGATTCATCAAGACAAACATATCTAGCTCACATGATTTTGATTTCTATCTCAATTTCACAAAAGGATTCCCATGTACTCATCAAGCACTTAGAAAAACTCAGTTTCAGTAAAATGCAAAAGGCAGCTTTTAGCCTTTGCTCGAAGCCTCGCTCAAGCAGACCTTCAAGTATAGGTTGGCTCGCTCTAGATTTCAAGCAGGTTTTTTGAGCCAAGTGTTATATGATTCAACCTCTATTTTTGTCTTGTTTAGCCCTCAGGATTTTGTAAGGATAAGTTTATATTCTTGAGGCATGCTTGCATTTGTCATATTGAAGACTTTTAATAACCTTTCATGCCTATATAAAGGAGTAAATATGGAAAGCTAAGTATAGTGTACAAAGCAAAAAAATAGACCACTTGTTCTGAGTATTCGAGTTTCAGTGAGGTTCTTAATGAGCAGAGATAACATTTTCTTTGTATCTGAAGTGAGTGTGAGGTTGAGTGTTCTTGTACACATTCCTAAACTTAGGCAAAGTGTACCTTAGAGCCACATTGTTATGGAGATTGGTTTAGATCGTTGTTTGTGAATTCATGTTGAAGAAGCTAGTCAATCTATGCTCGAAGCCAGAATCTTGTAGAGAACAAGTTAGATCTTGTAGATTATATTGAGTTAAGTAGAGTGCTACTTGGGTGTTGGTTGTAAGTCAAAAATACTCACTCATTGTATTGCTTCTTGACTAGCGAATTCATTGTTGGCAATGCCCATGATTTTCACTCATCTTGGGTTTTTCATGTTAAAAAATTTTTAAGTCTCACAATGTTGCTTACTTTGTTCTGATGTTCTTAGGTTTTTAATTTGTTAATTTTCCCAAAAAGTCATAGTTAACTTTAAAAGTTTTTAGAAATGCCTGTTTACCCCCTGTAGCCATCCATTACACAATTTCAAACCCAAAGTGCTCTAAAATTCCATCAAATACTCGTTACACAATGTACATGAGGTCTCTGGACAATTTTAATACACAATATACATGAGGTCTCTATACAATTTTAAAACAGTGCAATTAAATTAATCACATATAAATATTCTCAATTCATATGGAAATAAACCTTTTCTTCTTTGAAATTTCTCGTAAAGTACTGAATCAGCCATTTTCTTCAAAAACTAAAATTAAACTTTCATAGTGCTCTCCAAGCACAAAACGTAAAAACCATTTATCTTCATTTTCTCATGGATTTAACAACTTAGGTCATTTTGAACATAAATCGTAAAATGTGATACAGGGAGATGTATCGGCTAGAATAACACTAACTCTGAAATCTGCCAGTTTGCTTGAATTAGAGACACTTTCTCTAATAACAAATACAATAAATGAGAAAACTCTCAATATATCGTATTATTCAACAACTGATTTGCCCAATGGCTTATATCCTAAATTATAATAACCCTAGGACTACTAAAAAAGAAAAGAAAATAATAGAAAATATACCGACTTATAGTAAAACAAGAAATTAAGCATATTAGGAAGAGTGAATAATCTAAAATTAGAAAACATAATCTTTTAAAAAAATAATACCAAAAGGAAGACTATATAATCTAATATTAGGAAACCTAATCTTCTAGAAAATAATACTAAAAGTATTAGTTTCTTAATAAAATTATTAATTCTAAAATTAAAAGAAAAATTTATCTTCCATGAATCCGAAATTGCACCTGCATCATTCTCCCTAATTTGAAAGGTTTTCGGCCTCGAATTCTAAGCTTGTGCCATGCAATGTCTCGAACATCCATTCTCCTATAAATTTCAATCCTCAATCACGAAGAAGACGTTTGATATTGCTGACAAGCTAAGAACTTTTCACACTTGACAACAACATCCATCCAATTAGTTCATCGTGTTAAAATAGGACTAATAATTAGCTCTTTAATGAACCATGAAGAAAATATGTTGATAAAATTTGTATAATCAAATGGATCTTCTTAGTAGGAATGATTCTGTTGAAATTCTTCAACTTTCTCAATCTCACCAAATTCTTTGGTCATTTGGACAACTTCCTCTTCAACGAGATTATTATTATTTTTTTGCCTTCCACCACTTGATCTAGATATTCAAGCTATTTCTTTTTCTCGATGTGATGAACCTCGATCTCCACGTTCAGATACTCGCCGTATATTGGCGGTGATTTTCAATGGATACTTGAAGATTCTTTATGAGAATTTTCAAATTCATCGTAATCTTTAGATTGTGAAAAAGAATGAAAACCAAACTCACCATAATGTGAACATTGAATCTCAAATCTTTTCTGATTTACGATTTGAATGTAATTAGAAGGTAAAACGGCAAAAAACGTATATTTTTAAAATTTTTCCCATCTCACAATTTTGAATTTTTCTTGACGAGACCTTATAACTTTTGGGTACAACCACCATGCTTTAGCTATACAAACAATGCTCGTAGCCACCAAAGGAACCTCTTTAAAATGGTCTTGAGAACCTCTTTAAAATTCAGAATTTCTTCAACAGCATTGATCTAGTCTAAGAACTCTTCTAGCATCAAAGCTCCTTGGAACTCCGGCAAGTTGATCTTTAATCCTGACTCCTAGTGTCTAGAATCATGGTCATCAACCATTACTCATCTTCCCCTTCCCCTCAATTGATATTTAGCAAAAGGGTTGGAACCGTCATCAGTCAATTCATCCTCCTATTGAGGATGCAGATTTGTTGGATGGCCACAAGAATGATTCACAACCTCCATGGCTGCAATCTGCTCAGTTAATGCAGTAATTGCACCATGGAGCTGAGTCAGTTCCTCCGCTTGAGCATCTCGTGCAAGGTCATCTCGCTTACACCTCTTTGATAGCTACAAATTTGCCTTTCGTACGTCCGTTGTTGGCAGCACCTCCTCGTGCCATGATCAGGTCTCGAACAAAGTCGAGACTTTGATACCAACTGATGCAAGGAAGCATACCGGCTAAAGGAGCATTAACTCTAAAATATACAAGCTTGCTTGAATTAGAGATACTTTCTCTGATAACAAACACAATAAATGAGAAAACTCTCAGTAATCTTATCATTCAACAATTGATTTACGTAATTAAAAAATATAGGTAAAAAATAAAATAAAATAATGGAAAATATACCTAATTATAGTAAAATAACAAATTAAGCATAATAGGAAAATTAAATAATCTAAAATTAGGAAACATAATCTTCGAAAAAAATAATACCAAAAGAAAGACTAAATAATCCAATATTAGGAAACCTAATCTTCTAGGAAAATAATACTAAAAGAATTAGTTACTTAATCAAACTTTGCCCAATACACATCCCGATATTATGTCCACCTTCCGAAACCACATCCATATCCATCTTCGAGTCGAGTTTATGACGTTACTCCGTGTTTGGAGGACCCTCAACCCACAGAAAGCTAGTCAATTTCAATTCACGACACTTGAGGAGACATTCGAGGATGGTTGATCACTTTAGGTAGCCGTAGAAATCACGACATTTCTTAAACTCCCATTTTCTCTGTCTCGGGAGTCGTTGTGATTAGGGTTACTTCCTATTTATTTTAATTTTCCTTAGTCGTATAATTTAGTTTCATATAAAATGTGAATATTGTGTCATGCCCCAAACTCCGAGCCACGTGAAACACCCATAAACAATCAACCACAACACTCAGCCCGAGAATGCACTCTCAAAATAAACATACATGCATTGTATATAAACGCTAAACGACATACATTACAAGGCTCGAGAAACATGTATTAAGCATACATGATACAGATAGAAACAAAAAGGAAGACTATGACTCTTCCACCTCTCCAGCACCTCCAAATCAACCAGCATGACCGGTACCTGAAGAAAAGCAAATCCCACACCGTGAGCCAAGGCTCAGCAGAAACTAGACATTCATTCAGTATAAACAAAACATGCTAGGAAATCGAAGTGCAGGTTTAGACTCTCTTTCAAGCCTTAAAAACAGTTTGAAAAAGGTTTTAGATCACAACCCACAAGAGCCACTAAAAATAATTTTCACAAGTAATGGGAAAGGGAGGATAAAAATCATTTTTTGATTCATCAGAGTCTTGAAAACGATTCCAGTATTACGACTCCCGCAAGCCGTTAATATAGTATTTTGACTCCCGTAGGCCGATAATACAGTTTTAAGAAAATTGGTCTATCCGTCCTAATATGCAATACATGCAATCCATGATACATGTAATAGTATGCCACACAGGCAAAGATCGACTCCTACGAGCCACGAATGCAACATAGACAGAATTAAACTGACTCTTCCTTGAGCCCTAACAATTGGTGTACATATGTCACGCTCCAAACATCCGGGTCACGCGAAAGCCCACCAAAACACCCATTTTGAGGAAAATAGGTTTTTCACACTTGATAATCAAAATACAACATTTGGATAAAAGATTTTCCAAGTTCAACTCTCGTAAACAATAAGCATGCATTCCCATACATGAATAAGAATATCACCCAAAAAGGCGTACAAAACCAGCCTAAACAGGCGTCACATATGTAAGTACATGTCTCAAAAAGGGAAAACCACAGCAAGTCTTCCATCACCTATGCAACTAGGTTAACTCCACGTACTCACCTGAAAAAGGTTTTACGACAAAATTCCACACCGTGAGCTGAAGCCTAATAGAAAATAGACTGTAAAGCTGTAATACTGGTCATGCAATCATATGGTGGGACCTAACTCGACCACAGAACCCAAAAAGGTTTTTCTTCTCAAAAACCCCACGTTTTCCATCCTTAAAACTATGCATATTCTCCTAACAATATCATGCCACAGTTAAGGAAAAGCAGAAATAAAACATAATTCTCCATTCGGACACACAACCGAGGAGATAAGATGAACTGATATCCTATGTACCGACTCTGCCGACTCAAGACAAAGGCAAGAACTATAGATTCCTACCCATTACCCTAGTTCTGAACCACTTAAGGCCTGCTAGGTAATGACAAGTTCTATACTATGTCACAACCACATAACCACTCAAGGGATAACCTGCTTCTCTACGGATTGCTGCGATCGATGGATGATGCATAACTAAACCACAACTCGCTTCTTTACGGATTTCTACGACCGATGGACCAAGTTAACCAATACCACATTTACGGGGATTAACCCGAGGGACCGTAGTGAACCCACTCTGCGCACGTTTTTTGACTTTCACCAAGGAGCAATGGAAACCCAACTCAACACACATCTACTGTCTTGGTACATCTATGGATAACATTTAAAACCCAACCCGCAAACAAATATACAACACATGTAAACAAAGAGATCCAATCCATGAACCATGGAGATCAAACAAAACATGTAAAGAAAACATGATTTTTACCAAAACATTTTAGAAGTCGAGACTTAACCCCAGAGGCTAGCTCCGAACCTTCATAACACGTTTAAAAAATTTTCCCAAGACTCCGTTTTCAAACCATCCTTTTGAAAACCTCCGGTAACCCTTTTTGAAACCATAGAATTTCATGAAAAACCTCAGATAAACATCACACGAGAAAAGCTTGAACCAAAACACATCATTTTCCAAAACAGCCCAGGTTCAGTCGACTGGACTCACCCTCCAGTCGATTGAAAAATACACTGGAAAAAGAGAACCAAAACAGAAGCCATTTCAGTCGATTGACCTCCCAGGTCCAATCGACTGAACCTCCAACATGATGATCCAGTTAACTGGACCCAAAGGGTCAGTCGACTAAACTCACCCAGAAAACGTTTTAAGCAACGATTTTGACCTCCAATCCTCAAACCAAGCTTCAAAAACATCCGTTTTGATATTTAAGAGCATACCCGAGCTCAAGGCTATCACAAAACCTCGAAAGGAACATCCCTCTTTCAATTTCATCTAACCGAACGCCGAAAAACAATTTTAACCCCAAATTGGATTCGAAACATAAATAACTTTTCATGCGTTTTAAAATGGTAGAAACACGTAAGATTACACGTAATATCCTCTAACAATTGTACAGTTTAGGATCCAACCTCGGTGAATTCAAAACCCGACGTCTCGATCCACATGTAAAATCGAGCTTCGCTGCAATGAAATTCTAACTGGAAGGGTGCGTAGACCACGATGCCGATACTAAGGATCAGTAGTTGGTTTATCAAAAACCAAGCCCCGGGCCCCTGAGAAGTTAGAGAGAAGGCAGAGAGAAAACTAGAGGAAACTTAGAAGTTAAGTTTTCAAAATATCTTTTAGAAAATATCTAAGTCCCGATATTTATAGGCCTCCAAAATATCTTCTTTTTTTTTTCGAATTTTCAAAATTTGCACGGCAACTCCCTACAACCCCGGGAACCAACCCCGCATGCTTTGATGAACTTAAACATGCACCAAAACGAGTAAATCACACATCTTAGAAATATATATGCAAAACACATCATATATACATAAGTCTCAAAAAGAGACGGGTTCGGGTCTCATAACTCTCCCCCCTTAATAAATTTTGCCCCCGAAATTCACTACAAGGTCATAAAAAAAAAAGCTCCGGGTTTCTGGCACGCATCTCAAACTCCTACTCCCATGTTGCTTCTTCAACCCCGCGATGAAGCCATAGGACCTTGACATAGGCGATTGTTCTGCCCCGTAACACCTGTTCCTTTGTATCAAGAATCCTCATTGGACGCTCCTCATAAGTGGCATCCTCATCCACCCGCAGCTCCGCCCAGTCTAACACATGTGACGGATCAGGCTCGTACCTCTGAAGCATAGAAACGTGAAACACGTTGTGCACAGATGCTAACTGAGGTGGCAAGGCTAAACGATATGCAACCTCTCCAACTCTGTCAAGGATCTCAAATGGTCCAATGAAGCACGGTGATAACTTCCCGCTACGACCAAACCTCATCAAACCTCTACGTGGCGAGACCTTCAGGAACACATGATCTCCCACTACAAACTCCAAAGGTCGCCTCCTCTTATCTGCATAACTCTTCTGGCGGCTCTGCGCTATCAGTAGGCGCTGGCGAATCACAGCAACCTTCTCTGTCATCTCTCGCACCATGTCAGGTCCCAAGACTGTGGTCTCTCCCACATCTGTCCAACACACGGGCGATCTACATGGTCTACCATATAAAGCCTCATACGGTTCCATCCCAATACTTGACTGATAGCTATTGTTGTATGCAAACTCTGCTAAAGGTAGATGATCCTCCCATGAACCTCTGAAGTCAAGGACACAAGACCTCAGCATATCATCCAGAATCTGTATGGTCCTATCAGATTGACCATTCGTCTGGAGGTGAAAAGTAGTATTAAACATCAAGTTCGTCCCCAAAGCCTCCTGAAGACTCTGCCAAAAGAGCAATGTGAAGTGCGAGTCTCGGTCAGAAACAATAAACACTAGCACCCCATGCAACCAAACTATCTCCTTGACATACAAGCCACTCAGTCGTTCCACCGAATCCCTCACTCGGATGGGGAGAAAGTGTGTAGATTTCGTTAACCTATCAACCACAACCCATACGGCGACATGTCCCCTAGGTGATCGAGGAAGTCCTAACACAACGTCCATCATAATATGCTCCCACTTCCACTCTAATATAGGCAACAACTACAGCAATCCTGTCGATTTCTGGTGTTTTGCCTTTACTTGCTAACAGGTAAGGCATCGGGAAACAAACTGGATCACATCTCGCTTCATTCCTATCCAATAGAACTGATGACGTAAGTCATGGTACATCTTCGTGCCTCCAGGATGCCCTACAAGGCGTGAATGATGACACTCTTGTAGAAGATCAGCTCGGCACAACTCGGGCACAAACAACCTCCCAGCCAACCTCAGACTCTGATATGAACTCACAACCCATCTTGCTGTATCCTCTCCACTAGCCACACGATCTCATATCATCTGAGCCTCCTAGTCCATCCGCTGGACTTCAAGCATACGTGCAATCAATACTGGTCGTTAAACTATTGAAAACAAAGTGACACCCGTCGTTGTCTCCTCGAGACACAAATCAAACTCTCCCACCTCTCCAAGCATGTCCCACTCACGTCTAGCAACAGAAGCTAACGACCCTTGAGATCTCCTACTGAGCGCGTCTGCCACAACATTAGCCTTCCCTGGATGGTACTGCAAGTCAAAATCATAATCCTCCAACAACTCCATCCATCGTCGTTAGCACAAGTTCAGGTCCTTCTGCGAAAACAAGTATTTTAAGCTCTTGTGATCGGAGAAAATCTCGAAATGCTCACCATAAAGATAGTGACGCCTTGTCTTCAAAGCGAAGACCACGGCTGCCAATTCCAAATTGTGTGTCGGGTAATTCCTCTCATGCGTCTTCAACTGCCGAGAACCGTAGGGTACAACCTTACCTCCCTGCATTAGAACACATCCAAGACCGTTATGTGATGCATCGCAGTACACAGTAAATCCCAAGCATCGCTCTGGAATGATCAATACTGGCGGACTAATCAACCTTGTCTTCAGCTCCTGGAATGCTGACTCACGGGACTCGCTCCAAACAAACACAACTCCCTTCCGTGTCAGACGCGCCATCGGTGCTGTAAGTCTCGCAAAGTCCTTTACGAACCGCCGATAGTACCCTGCTAAACCCAGAAAATTGTGGATCTCAATGACGCTCTTCGGTCGCTCCCAACCTATCACTGCATCAGTCTTTGACGAATCCACAGCTACCTCGTCTGTCGACACCACGTGTCCAAGAAACCTCACCTTAGGCATCCAGAACTCACACTTCTCATACTTCGCGTACAAGCGGTGCTCTCTCAAAGTCTGTAGGACGATACGTAGATGGTCCTCATGCACCTCGCTAGTAGATGAGTAGATAAGTATATCATCGACAGACACCACTACAAAACTGTCCAGATAAGGATGAAAGATCCGGTTCATCAAACTCATGAACGTAATTGGTGCATTCGTCAGACCGAACGACTTAACCAGAAACTCATAGTTACCATAGTGAGTCCGAAAGGCAGTCTTCGCTATGTCCTCATCCCTAATCCTCAGTTGGTGGTATCCTGATCTCAAGTCTATCTTTGAAAAGAAGCTCGAACCTTTCAGCTGTTCGAACAAATCATCTATCCTCGGCATCGGATACTTGTTCTTCATTGTCACCTTATTTAGCTTCCGGTAGTCGATATACAAATGCAAAAATCCATTCTTCTTCTTTGCAAAAAGAGCAGGCGCTCCCCACAGCGAAGTACTCAGACGTATAAACCCTCTGTCTAGAAACTCCTGAAGTTGTACCTTGAGTTCACTCAACTCAGCGGGTGCAAAATGATAAGACGGTATAGATATGGGAGCAGCTCCAAAAACTAGATCAATAGAGAACTCTACCTCCCGGCTCGGCGGCAACTCAAACAGATCATCAGGAAAGACATCTGGCTAGTCGCAAACCACTGGAGATAACTCTCCTCGAACCCCAACAACATCATCCAACATAAGGGATGCAAAAATGGAACCCAGGCTGCCCTAGTTCCGTACAACACCTGGCATAGACCTCAAACCCTCATCCCGGTCACCTACAAAACAAAAATAATCTCCCGTTGGTCTACAAATCGTCACCCTCCGTCGATCGCAATCGATAAAGGCACTATAGGTGGTCAGACAATCCATCCCTAGGATGACATCAAACGCGGTGAAGTCTAGGATAACAAGGTCGAACTCTAAACAATGACCGGCGACCTCCAACACGCAGGATCTACAGACAAGACTCAACTTCACACTCCCACTCACTGAGGTCTCTACGCACATAGTACCACCCAACCAGTCCATTTCTAACCCTAAAGTGGATGCAAAAGTAGATGATATAAATGAATGTGATGCTCCGGTGTTGATAAGAACACTGGCCCATGATCTGTAGACTAGAAAGGTACATCTGATCATGGAGGTGGTAGCAACAGCATCAGGCACGACCGGTGCTGTGGATGAACTAGGGTCTGCAAGAACATATGCCCTGGCTGGTCCGCTGCGGCTCTGAACTGCCGACTCTCTACTTGACTGCACAGATGCACCCCCTTCTGCAAATCTGGACGTCTGAGTTCTAGGCTACTGATACGTCTGTCATCCCTGGCTAGATGGAACAGCTGGTGCTCCTACTGTACTCTGAATGCTCCCTCCCTGAGGACAATTCCTCCAAATGTGCCCAGACTGCCCACACTCAAAACATACCAGTGGTCCTCTCTCTGGCGCATGCGGCTGTGACTGTGCCTGAATAGGCGTTGCACTGCAGCATTCTGTTGCATGGTGCCGTGGTCGCTGGCATCTATGACAAAGCGCCCTCTGATTTGACCGTCCTGTTGAAGCTACGGGAGGCAAAGATGCAGAAGACTGTGGAGGATACGACCCCACCAGATGAGAACTCGGACCAAATGTCCATTGACGCTTGTCCTTACATCCCCGGGACTGTGCACATCCCCCGTCCTGCTGACTCCTACTATCACTGTCCCTGTGTGTCTCGGACAAGGTGTCCTCCACCTTCATGGCCATCTGTACCAAGTCAGTGTAGACCTGCATTTGGAATGCCGCCACTCTGTCCCTGAGAGTGGGCCTTAAACCCCTCTCAAATCTGTTCGCTTTGAACTCATCAGTAGGTATGATCTCCTGTGCAAATCGGGATAAGCTGGTAAACTCAGCCTCATACTCGACTACTGACATACTCCCCTGAGTCAAGAAAAGAAAATCCTCTCTATAGCGATCCCTCAACATTGCTGGAAAGTATTTCTCTAGAAATACCTTCGTGAATGCCTCCTAAGTGCCTGCCACTGTAGTTTTGGTGAACTTCCACCACATATGAGCATTCCCTCTCAGCTGGAAGGCGGCACATATAACCCTCAAATCATCTTCCTCGATCTGAAGTGAATCAAGGATCCTGGTAACTAGCTCCAGCCACTCAGTGGCAACCGTGGGATTGGGATCCCCAGAAAAGGTAGGAGGGTCTAGACGGCGAAACTCACGTATCGCAATCGTTACCCTCGGCTCAGGTACACTCTCCCTTCCCCTAGTAGCCTCAGCCAGTTGCCGGATGGAGCTGACCATCGCACACAATAGATCTCCCTCAGCAACAGGTCCTTGGGGTGCATTAGCATTCCCAATATCTGGGACTAGAACGTCCCTTCGGCCAGAACCACGGCCACGGCCTCGTCCTCCTCGCGCGGACATAACTCCATACGAAAGCAACATAACAGGATAAGAATCCATACAACATGTTATTGCTAACGTAAAAGAAAGATAAGCATGTTAACACATAGCCACGTAATATCATGTCATCACATCTCACATACCGAGAAGAAGCAACAAGAGAGACTCGTCCATCTGGATAACCTACTTAGATTCCTCGCTAGAAATCACGTCCGCGAAACGCGTCTCTAACATAGCTCCCAAGTTTGTTAATCCAAATGCCCGAAGGTGAGACTAGTCAATCCTAAGGTCCAACCTCCATGCCCACATATGCACCACAAGCTATCATGCTATGTTAGGAAAACGCTATAACACATGCAATCAAGCACACATACATCCTCACCAGGAGATGTACCCTCTTTTCCATGGCACATAGGTATTCGAACCCAGAGCTCTTATACCAAGTTGTCACGCCCCAAACATTCGGGTCATACGAAAGCCCACCAAAACACCCATTTTGAGGAAAATAGATTTTTCATAGCTGATAATCAAAATACAACATTTGGATAAAATATTTCCCAAGTTCAACTCTCGTAAACAATAAGAATGCATTCTCGTACATGAATAAGCATATCGCCCAAAAAGGCGTATAAAACCAGCTTAAACAGGCGTCACATGTATAAGTTCATGTCTCAAAAAGGAAAAACAATAGCAAGTCATCCAACACCTCTACAACTAGGTCAACTCCACGTGTTCACTTGAAAAAAGTTTTACAGCAAAATCTCACACCGTGAGCCGAACCCCAATAGAAAATAGACTATAAAGCTGTAATACAGGTCACGCAATCATATGGTGGGACCTAACTCGACCACAGAACCTAAAAATGGTTTTCTTCTCAAAAACCTCACGTTTTCCATCCTTGAAACTATGCATACTATCGTAACAGATATCATGCCACAGTTAAGGAAAAGCAGTAATAAAACAAAATTCTCCACTCGGGCACACAACCGAAGAGATAAGATGAAATGAGATCCTATGTACTGACTCTGCTGACTCAACACAAAGGCAACAACTATAGACTCCTTTCCATTACCCTAGTCCTGAGCCACTTAAGGACTGCTAGGTAATGACAAGTTCTATACGATGTCACAACCACATAACCACTCAAGGGATAACCTGCTTGTTTACAGGGATTAACCCGAGGGACCGTAGTGAACCCACTCTGCACACGTATTTGGACTTTCACCAAGGAGCAATGGAAGCCCAACTCAACACACATCTACTTTTTCGGTACATCTATGAATAACATTTAAAACCCAACCCGCAAACAGAAATACAACACATGTATACAAAGAGATCCAATCCATGAACCACGGAGATCAACAAAACATGTAAAGAAAACATGATTTTCACCAAAACATTTTAGAAGTCGTGACTCAACCCCAAAGGCTAGGTCCGAACCTTCACAACACGTTTAAAAAGTTTTCCCAAGGCTCCGTTTTCAAACCATCCTTTTGAAAACCTCCGGTAACCCTTTTTGAAACCATAGAATTTCATAAAGAAATCTCGGATAAACATCACACGAGGAAAGCTTGAACCAAAACACATCATTTTCCAAAACAGCCCAGGTTCAGTCGACTGGACTCACCCTCCAGTGGACTGAAAAATACACTGGAAAAAGAGAACCAAAACAGAAGCCATTTCAGTCGACTGAACCTCTAACATGATGATCCAGTCGACTGGACCCAAAGGGTCAGTCGACTGAACTCACCCAGAAAACGTTTTTAAGCTACGGTTTTGACCTCCAATCCTCAAACCAAGCTTCAAAAATACCAGTTTTAATACCTAAGAGCATGCTCGAGCTCAAGGCTATCACAAAACCTCGAAAGGAACATCCCTCTTTCGATTTCATCCGATCGAAAGCTGAAAAATAGTTTTAACCCCAAAACTCGGTGAATTCAAAACTCGACGTCTCGATCCACTTGTAAAATCGAGCTTCACCAGAATGAAATTCTGACTGGAAGGGTGCGTAGACCACGATGTCGATACTAAGGATCAGCAGTTGATTTATCAAAAACCAAGCCTCGGGCCCCCGAGAAGTTAGAGAAATGGCAGAGAGAAAACTGGAGAAAACTTAGAAGTTAAGTTTTCAAAATATCTTTTAGAAAATATCTAAGTCCCAATATTTATAGGCCTCCAAAATATCTTTTTTTTTAAATTTTCAAAATTCACACGGCAACTCCCTACAACCCTGGGAACCACCCTGCATGCTCAGATAAACTTAAACATGCACCAAAATGAGTAAATCACACATCTTAGAAATATATATGCAAAACACATCATATATACATAAGTCTCAAAAAGAGATGGGTTCGAATCTCAACAAAAATCTCGACTTTCACCCGAGCCCTAACAGCATATACACATAAATATCGACTCTCTCTTGAGCCCTGACCATAGATCGATCACATACAATTCATATATCTTCTCGGATTTTCACCAAAGGACCCTTATCCGACCCACTATGCTTTGTTGACCAGGGTCAACAGATATCTTCACGGACTTTCACTGTAAGACCACTATTTGCCCTTCATATGCAACTTTACGGACTTTCACTGTGGGGCTATTACCCGCCCTCCATATATATAATGCAACACATGCATATAAAATAACCGTTCACGATCACGAGGACCACATAGGACCACATACCCGTCCTATAACATACAAGAATAAAACTAATCATAGTTCTATCCACATAAGATCACGTATGACCACGACGTTTTATATACAACGCAAAAACCACATAAACCACACGCATAATCTGTACATAAATAAACTAGAGTTATAAACGCACATAACCATATAACCTCACAGCATGACGCCACCCGTCACATAACCCGACACAACATCTCAAGCCACACATCCGTCATTCGATACCCGAACGACCCATCCACAAACCGGGACCCGTCCACCCACCGGGACAACCAATACCTAACCCGGAGATTAACACCTGAACCTCCCTCAGACCGATTCTTACCAGAACCAAACCTTAAAACTGAACCACGGGCCTACACGTCCCGAACATAATCAACACACACACAACCGTGCCATAACTCCCAAAATCTAATCATGCACGTCAATCCAAGGACGGCATCTAAACGAAACACCCGAGGCCACAACACGACCCCTAAATCACCACACGATCAACCGAACCCCCAAAGGAATCCATAGGTACTCGAATCAACTAATTCCCATAAATTAATCAATTGAATACCATAGAACGCCAATCAAAAATCAGAACCCAACCACCGAACCACCATCACACTGCCCAAAAGTTAAGTTGACTGACCCAAGCCCCCAGTTAACTGAATAACACACTGGAAACCAGGAAAAATGCCAACAGCCACGGTTCAGTCGACTAACCCTCGAGGTTTAGTCGACCGAACCCAAAAAACATGATCCAGTCGACTGAACCTCTCGGTTCGGTCGACTGAACAGCGGCGAAAATAGTTTTCGAACACTATTTTAACATCCAAAACCTCGATTCAACGCCCGTAAACCCTGATCTAACATCGTCGAACATCCACACGCCCAAGCCAAACACCAAACACTCAAAAGAAACTCTCGAAACATGATTTCATCCACCAAAATCGACTAACAATCGGTTTTAAACCCTAAAACCCAATTTTACAGAAAGTCACATCTACAGCTATCCGAACGGTAGAAATACACCCGATTACACGTAGCACCCTTATAAAACATACAGGTCTAGAATCCTACCTCGGTGAGTTCAAAACTCAACATCTCGATCCACGTGCAAAATCGAGCTTTGCCAAAATAAAATTATGTTCGGATGAACGCGTAGACCACGACGCCAATAACAAGGATCGACAGTCAAATCGTAGAAAATCAAGCCCTATACCCCCGAAAAGTTAGAGAGAAGGCAGAGAGAAAATAGGAAGCTTGTTGGAGAAGTTTTGAAAAATATCTTTTGAAAATATCTAACTCCAGATATTTATAGGCCTCCAAAATATATATTTTTTTTGAAATTTTGAAATTCGCACCACAACGGCCCACGGCCCCGGGAACCTACCCTGCATGCATATCTAAGCCCGATCATGCATTAAAAGCAATAAAAACATGCTCAAACAAAAACATGTAATGCACGTCCGAAATCACCGAAAAAGAAAACGGGTTAGGGTCTCACAACTCTACCCCTCTTAAAGGAATTTTGCCCCCGAAATTCAACATAAGGTTAAAAGAAACAACCCCGTCGATCACAATTGACGCAGGTACACGAGATGGCCAGCCAAACTATTCCAAAGATATAGTCAAACAAGGTTAGGCATCCTAGACAACGGCTAACTATCTCAAAGATACGGGATCTACAACTCACCCCAACCTCACGTCATCGCCAACTGCAGCCTCAACATATCACACCACCCACGGAGTCCACCACCAACTCCCAAACAGACGCAACAAAGAAGCTAGTCCAAAGCCTGCAGACTCAGAAAGTACCTCTGCTCGCTGAAGGCATAGCTACATCCTCAGGCATGACCGGTGCCCTGGAAGCTATGAGGGAATACGCTCGGGGTAATCCCACTCTGGCCTGTTCACCAGAACTCAACGATGTTGGTTGTCGCATCGACTGAACTGAAGTTCCCCTATCTGTCATTCGGGACGTTTGTACTGCCGGATAACCCTATCGGTCTTATACAAATGAACCCTTTGGTGTGCCCGTCATGCTTGGCACATACTCCTTCTAGGGATAAGTCCTGCAGATGTGTCAAGTCTGACCACATCCAAAACAAATCGGCGGCCCTCTCCCCTGTGACTGATCCAGTATGGGACTCTAGGACTGCCTCAACTGTGAATCCTGATGCTGTGTCGGCTGCAGGCAATCTGACACACAATGCCCCGGCTATTCGCACCGATAACACCTCAACTCCCTCTACTCTGGCCTCCCAAATGAAGCCACTAACGGTGTTGGTACTAAAAACTGCTGAGGTAATCTAGATAGATGAAAGCTAGTACCAGAAGACCTCTGCTTCTTGCTGGAATGCCCACTTATCTGTGCCTCGTCCCCGCCCTGTGATGTTCGAGCCTCCCTGGAAGCTCGAATCTTAGTTATAGTGTTCTCCACCCTCGCTGCTGCCTCCACCAGCTCTATGAACACACGAAGTCCCATCGCGACCACACGCTCCCTAATCGCCGGCCTCAAGCCCCGCTCAAACCTCATGGATCGCAGCTCATTTGTGCTCACCAACTCTGGAGCAAACCTGGCCTCATATTGCATGACGTCTATGGCCCCTTGGGTAAGAGTATAGAACTCCTCCCTGTACAAATCCCTCTTCGACGCCGAGAAGTATTTCTCTAGAAACACCCCTGTAAAGGCCGCCCATGTGACTCCCACAGTCGTCCTGGTATATCTCCACCACTGATGAGCAGCACCCCTCAACTAAAAGGTGGCAAATGAAACCCGTAACTCATCCTCCACAATCTGTAATGTGTCGAGGATCCGCGTCACAAGCTCCAACCACTCAGTCGCCACAATAGGATCAGGATCTTCGGCAAAGGTAGGAAGATCCATGCGCTTAAACTCCCGCATCGCCACTGTAGCCCTTGCCTCAGGCACTCTCTCCCTAATAGCCTCACCTCTAGAGGTCTCAACCAGCTACTGGATAAAGCCAACCAGCACACGTAACAACTCCGTCGCGTCCATTGGTTCGAGGGGAGCATTGGCATCCCCAGCATCAGGGAAAGGAATATCCCATTGGCCAACAGCACGGCCACAGCCTCGACCACGGCTTCGCCCTCTCCTCGCCGACATCACGTCTATATGAAAGCAAAATAATACATAACATGCAGCACATTGCATGAACATAAACGCTAGACACCTAGCATGCTAACACATAGTCACATAGGTTCATGCTAAACAACCACACATACTGAGGAGAACCAACAAGAATGACACGTCAATCTGGATAACCTACTCAAATTTTCTGTTAGAAATCACGTCAGCTAAACGCATTTCTAACTTGGCTCCCAAGTTTGTTAACCCAAATGCCCAAAGGCATGACTAATCAATCCCATAGTTCAACCCCCATGCTCACATATACACATCATCCTCATGCCTAACATGCTAACACGTACATGTTATCAAAGCATCTAAACACATGTAGTCAAGCACACGCAATCAACCTCACACGGTGATGCAATCTCTTTCCACGGCTCTTAGATATTTGAACCCAGAGCTATGATACCAAGTTGTTACGCCCCAAACTCCGGGCCACGTGAAACACCCATAAACAATCAACCACAACACCCAACCCAAGAATATACTCTCAAAATAAACATACATGCATTGTATAAAGTATTTTTAAAGTGTTTTTATGGTTTCTTTCAAAGTTAGGGGATGCGTGAGGGTCCGTAATTTTAAAAAATGAGGCAAATTTGTTGGGTTTGTTTGGTTTGATGTGGGGCCGTGAAGCTTTTCCAACAACTAGGGTTTTCTTTTCTCCGTCGTTCTGTCAACTGAATGGACAGTGTGTGGATTCAGTTGACTGACCTGGGTTTTTAGGGAATTCATGATTCCAGTAGCCTTTTTCAGTCGACTGAATGGGGGTCTTCGGTCGACTGACTTTCTGAAAGGGCGTGATGTGGCTTTGAAGGTTTCTCTTTATTTTACTATCATTATCCAGGGATGACGTGGTTTCCTAGAATGTAATATTTGTTCATGGTTGGGTGAATGTTAACTCTGGTTAATGATACATAATGAGGGGTTGCGATCCTGCGGTGAAAGCTCGTGAATATGCATTTATGCAGAATGAGGATCTAAGGTAAAAGCCCGTGAAGAGTCATGAATTAGATGGGGTTGTGGTCCTTCGGTGAAAATCCGTAAAGATGCATTAGATGGAACTGCAGTCCTTTGGTGAAAGTCCGTAAAGATGTATTGTATAGATTGCATATGAACCATTATGGATTATATAAAACTATTTTCGAGACTCGTGTGAGTCGGAATAATCATATTATTTTATTAGAATGCTTTGCTTTTATTACCTGTTTAGTCTGTTTCCTTTTGGGATTTGGCTCACGATGTGAGATTTGAAAATATTTTTCAGGTGCTTTTGATTAGCAAGTTGATCTGGAGGAGCCGAATGGGGCGGTAATCTTTTAGTCTTCCTTTTGTGTTTTTTTTGGATCATGTATTGTTTTTTTCATGTTCTTGGTGTTGGAACTAAGTGTTGTAAGCCTTCTGGCAGATATATTTTAATGCGTGTTCGTCTTTTTTTTTTTGTCTTGAAAGTGAAACACCGGGTTCGAGGTGTTACATAAATATAATGACCATTAAAAGTCGGGATTAGATTACCTGCAAAACAAAGTTAACACAACTTAAATCTACCCGAACCTATGATTCAATCTTGCATAATCAAAGACGGCTCCAACACTAATTGTTCGGGCAAACTACCAAGATCCTAAGATTATGTCTATGATTTTAGTCAAAAATCATACAGACAAACAATCACCTAAACAGGCTCCAGATTAAAATTTTTTGATATCGAACAATTAAAAATAAAGTCTTGTAATACTCTCAAAATTAGTTTAGGATTATACTTTTCGAAATCTGGTTAGATTGATCCCATTTTCAACAATAAGTTTTAGTCAAGAATGCGACGCATGTTTACACTAGAAGTCAAATCTCCAACACACACCCTTTGTTGTATTCTCGAATGATAGAATATAACTATAGTGTGAGCTACGTTTTTTCGTATTTTTCAAAACCCGTATTAACTAGGCTTAGGATTTCAAAAAATGTGGAAACCCTAGCCACCTAATTAACTGACTGGACAATATGAATTAAGGCGTCAGGGTTTATAATTGCATTTAATAGGTTACAACAAGGACTTGTGAAGTAAATAAGACGTGGGCTTCTATTGTAATTATGAAATCCTATCTCAATCTAAAAGTAATTTCATAAAAACATGAATTATAATTCATTCCAGTAAAGAATTATAATTATACTATCAGCCTTATTCTTAAAATCGTAATATTATAGCTCCTATTATTATATGCTTGTTTATTTTTCTCACGTTAAGATTACAGATACCCATTGATTAATTTAAATAACTGACAATTTTATTTAATCAGCTTCTTAGAAAAATTTCTTAAGATCTCCCACTTAATTTATTTGACTGTCGAATTATAATATTCACCTGCAAGGTTCAGCTCGGTTGAAACATATAAGTTTTCTTAAGAAAGTATTATCAATCCCTATATTTTGAAACATGAATTTCGTCAATAATTAATATTCACAATATAATTATCATCGTTTTTCAACTCACCGAGATTATGGACTCATAAAAGATCGCAACCTCTAATGAATCAAAATAACGAATATTAAATATATGTATCTAATAATTCTTTCGGGATTAAGAGTATAAGCAATCATAATAACCATGGAGTGTAAATTAATTTATATAATCAGCATAAAATTAATTATCCCAACTTGATAATATTCAATACACACAAAGTGTACTAGCCCAGTAAGTTAGAATAATTTTTAAAATAATTACTGTTCTCCGTAATTAAGACAGATCTACTAAAACATCGTATTATAGTCGTACCGATGATTTATCCAATTCCATCTAAGATTGTGAATCAAAAAATTATATTCTACAAAAATCTTTAATCTGGTCTTCTGTGTGTAAGCCAAATTTTACACACCAGATTAAATACTATGTAGAATATAAGACACACACGCACAATATTAAATAAATAATGAAACACATACATTGCTCATTAAGATTCTTATTAAAATAAAAAAAACTAATTTTATTTATAAAATAAAATTAAATACTAAAACTAAAAACTATGATTTTTAATATATAACCCTGACAGTCCGAACATAAGCTATACGAAAAAATTAAAACTTTTCCCGAAGCCCAAAAACTGAAACACGGTACACTCACAAGACGAAATAGGGATTATACCAGCGCGATCCCTCTGGTTTGATCACATTTCAACTCTTGAATCTGATTAGAAAATCCCTCTGCTTAACTTAATTGATATGCCGAATTAAAAAATTCACCTACGAGGTTTGACGTAATCAAAACTTTTAAGCTTCCTTAAGGAGGTATCATCAATCCATTGTCGAGACGTGGATTCCGTCAATAGTTAATGTCCACCATATACGTAATGCTGTTATCTAACTCACTGAGATTATAAACCTGTAAAAAATCGCACCCTCTAATGAATCAACATAACAAATATTAAATATACATGTTTAATAATTATTTTGGAATTAAGAGCATAAGTACTCACAATAACCATATGGTGTAAATTAATTTATATATTCAATATAAAATTAATTACTCTAATGAGATCATGTTCAATACACACAAAGTGTACTAACACAATGAGTCAGAACAATTGTCAAAATAATTACCGTCCTCTGTAATTAAGATAGATATACTAAAACACTGTACTACAACCCTATCGATGGTGTGTCCAATTTCATCTAAGAATGGGATTCAACAAAAAAACTTATATTCTACAAGAACCGATAATCTGGTTTTCCCTGTGTAAGTCGAACTCTATACACTAGATTAACTACTACGTAGAATAAAAGACACCCATGTGCAACATTAAGTAAATAATAAAATACAAATATTACTCATACAGATTCTCAATAAAATAAAAAAAATAATTTTTATTAATAAATAAAAACAATACTAAAATCTAATGCATGATTTTAGTATGCAACCCTAATAATCTTCCACTTATACTCAAAGTCATGCTGCCATACATCGGACTCTTATGCCCTCTACGTGACTTTTTAAAATCTTAGCTGGTAAACTCTTTGTAAAATCTTCCACCCATCTCTTTGCATGATCTCTTGTATCAGCTGATACTTACGCTCAATGTACTCTCCTTTCTTATAGGTCCTTAGTTCATTCGAGTTCGCAATCGCACTGTTGTTGTAACAGTAAAGTGTAATAGTAGATTATACTGAAGGTAGCACATCTAGATCCAGCAGAAAGTTCCTGAGCCAAACGGCCTCCTTGGCTGCCTCAGAGGTTACTACATACTCGTCCTCCATGGTGGAATCAGTAATGTAGGACTGCTTGATACTCCTCCAACTTATGGCTTTACCTCCCAATGTAAGCACATATCCCAAGGTAGACTTTCTGAAATTCTTATCTGACTAAAAATTCGAGTCTATGTACTCCAAGGGTAATAGAGCATCTACTTGGAAAATCAATATATATTCTCTAGTCCATTTTAGGTACTTGAGAACGTGTTTTACCATAGTCAAATGTTACTGCCCTGAGTTAGACTGATATATGTTAACCATGCCAATGGCAAAATAGATGTCCGGTCGAATGCCAAGCATAGCATACAAGAGGCTTCCTAATGCCGAAGGATAAGGAATTGCCTCCATTTTCTCTATCTCAGCAGTTGTCTTAGGACATTAATTCTTGGGTAGAGTGATTTCATGCCTAAAAGCGAGAAATCCTTTCTTGGAATCCTACATGCTAAAACGAGTAAGGAACATATCGATATAAGTGGCTTGTGATAAGCTTAACTTCCTTTGCCTGCGATCTTGCCAAAGCTTGATCCATGGGATGTGACTGGCTTCTCTCAAGTCTTTATTATTGAACTGGACGGATAACTATACCTTCACCAAAGATTACACCCCCACATCGTTTTTGATGAGCAAAATATCATCCACATAAAGTACTAGAAACACCACCACACTTCCATCACACTTCTTGTACACACGGGACTCATTAGAACTTTGATAAAAAACGTAAGACATAATGGCCTGATCAAACAGAGTATTCCAAGACTTAGATACTTACTTAAGTCTATAAATGAATCTTTTAAGCTTGTACAGTATGTGCTCTTGGCCTTTTCCTATAAAACCGTCTAGTTGTATCACATAGATACCCTCGTCAAGACTTCCATTAAGGAAAGTTATTTTGACGTCCATTTGTTAAATTTTGTAATCGAAATTAGCCACAATGGATACGAATCTGGATAGACTTAAGTATGGCTACCAGCGAATAAGTCTCCTCATAATTGATCCCTCCTTTCTGAGTGAACTCTTTTGCAATAAGCCTAACTTTGAATGTTTTCACATTCTAGATACTCATCTTTTTTTTATAGATTCACTTGCATTCGATGGGTTTTATTCCTTTAAGTTGTTCTACAAAATCCTAGACCTAATTAGAGTAAATAGACTCCATCTCAGAATTCATAGTGTCACAAACCCATTTTCTCCAATAGTGTCTGTGACTAGTCAGTGAGTCAAACCCACCAAACGCCTCTAATTTTCCTCCCGAAATTTATTTCATAATTGACAACTTTTTCAAAAGGAATTCATTTAAAGCTCATTCTGATTTGGATTATATGATTTGTTAGACAAACTTAATCTATTTGTTGAAAAGAAAAAAAATTTATTTTCTTCTTAACAAATCCATTCCAAACTCCTAGCGATCTTACTTTAAAATTTTCCCATACCGTACTAACAGGTGCGTTTAAACATTATTCATGTCATAACAAATTGGCCATGCGCTATTTACAAAAATTTAAAAATAAGGACAAAAGAAAAACATTCTTCTTTAGTTATCTTTCTCTTGCATCTAGTTATGCATCATCTGAATACATAATATCAACATCCAAAAGCAATGCTAGTGTGAGTGCACAAAATATCTAAATTATTACCAATTTTTAAATTTTAGAATGATATCATTTAACGGCTCTACTAGCAATTAGTAGGGAGCGACCCTGTCGCACCCTAAAACTCAGGGTCCTTCTCAAAATAAACATACATTCTATACATGCGCAATATATCGCCACAAGGCTTACAAACTGTTCTTCAAAGAATAGGCAATACATTAAACAGTACATGTTCCCATATAAAAATAGAAAAATGTAAAAAGTCTTCCACTACCTCGACTCCTCAAGGCCATCTCTAGTGATCACAGTCACTTGAAAAAGGTAATCGCAAATCCCACAACGTGAGCCGAAGTCCAATAGAAACAAACTATAATGAAATAAAGCAGGATATACAATCACATATCATAAAATCGACTCAACTACATGAGCCTCAAAATGGTTTTCCATCCTTAAAACGAAACAATTGTTTATCCTTGAAACCACGCATTTCATACAATGCAAATAACGTTCAACAGTTAAAGCAAAACAGTAATAAAAGGTTGTTTTTCACACGGTTCGTACAATCAACAATGATCCCTATGTACCGACACTGTCATACCCGGGATGAAGGTAACAACTATAGAGTCTTGCCAATTACCCTAGACCCAAGCTATACAAAGACCCGCTAGATAGTGACGAGTTCTATACGAAGTCACGACAACACACACCTTCCACTGGGGCAATCACTTCATTTACGGGAATTAACCCGAAGGAGCGAAGTACCTACTTGCGCAAAATTTTTGGACTTTCACCGAGGAGCAATGGCGGCCCAAATATACACGCACTATCACGACACATCTATCAAATCGTCAAAACAAACACGTAGCTCAACTACGAAAACATTTAAAATAATACATTAATCATGTACAAAACATCCAACGGCCATCCTCCACGTCATCCATTAACCATGGAGACCAAACAATATTTTTAAAATATTTCCATTGCTTCTACCAAAACGTTTAAAAACTGAGACTCAACCCCAAGGGATAGCTCCAAACCTCCCAAAGTTAGGTTTTCATACCTTCACATAAATCCTACCGTTTTCAAACCACCTTTTTGGAAACCACGGACCCAAACACGTCTAATAATATTTAATAAACCAAGAAAAATCCAAAACATGCCTTTTTATCCGAACAAACATGCTTTAAACATAAAATTCAACATGTATAGCATTTTTCAATTGTAGAAAAGTATATAATCACATGCAGAACCCTTTAAAGAAAAGATAGTCTTGGATCCTACCTTGTTGAGTCAAAAACTCGATGCCTCAAAAATTGACCATCGTCGAAACGAGATTCTGTCCCAATAAACGTGAAGCCCTCGGTATGAATACTAAGAATCCACTATTCGATCGCCAAAAACCAAACTCGAGCCCACCGAAAAGCTAGAGAGAAGGTGGAGAAAAGAAAAGAAGCTTGTACACGAAGCTAGGTTTTTAAAATATCTAGCATACGGTTGATATTTATAGGCCCAACCCCGCACAGGAAGTCAGTTGACTTAACCCACCAAATCAGTCGACTGAGAAGCTATTGAAAAACCAAAAATTCTCCACCGCCACAGGTCTGTCGACTGAACATCCAACTTCAGTCGACTGAACCACCAACCAGAACACCCAGTCGGCTGAGCTAACCCCCTCAGTCGACTAAAAAGCTACTGCCAACACACGAAATTTCTCCTTTGTCCAGCCGACGAAAAAACTTTAAAACGGTTCATAACCCTAAAACCAACCAACCAAACTAGCCTTTCTAAACCCGAACAAGCATAAAACACATAAAATATGTTGTTCTAAAATGATAAGGCAAGAACCAACATATCGAAAAAATGTAAAGAAAATAAAACAGAATTGGGTCTCACAACTCTCCCCCCTTAAAGAAATTTCGTCCCTGAAATTCGCTATAAGGTCACGAAGCAAACAACTCCAGATATCTAGCACGAACTCTGGACTCAAGCTCCCATGCCACTTCCTCAACTCCGTGATAAAGCCATAGAACCTTGACATAAGTAATGGTTCGCCCTCTTAACACTTTCTCCTTCGTGGCCACGATCTTCACAGGTCGTTCCTCATAAGAAAAACATCCTCATTTACCCGCAATTCAGCGCAATCCAACATATGTGACGGGTCCAACTTGTACTTTCGTACCATGAAAACATGAAACACGTTGTGCATAGACGATAGTTGAGGAGGCAAAGCTAGACGATATACCACTTATCCAATCCTCTCAAGGATCTCGAACGGCCCAATAAAATGCAATGGTAGCTTCCCGTTACGGCTAAACCTCATCAAACCCCTACGTGACAAGACTTTCAGAAACACAAGGTCCTTTACCTCAAACTCCAAAGGTCTTCTCCTCTGAATAGCATAAGTCTTTTGACGACTCTGAGCTGTCACTAAATGTTAGCGAATCACGGCGATCTTCTCTATCGTCTCCTGTACCAAGTCAGGTCCCAAAACTGTGGTCTCTCCCACATCTGTCCAGCACACCGGTGACTAACACGGTCTACCATATAAAGCCTCATAAGGTGCCATCCTAATACTGGACTGATAACTGTTATTATACGCAAACTCTGCCAATGGTAGGTGATCTTCCCAAGAACCCCAAAAACTAAGCACATAAGCTCTCAACATATCCTCTAAGATATGTATGGTCCGGTCAGATTGGCTGTCCATCTGTGAATGAAAAACGGTGTTGAACGTCAATCGTGTCCCCAAAGCTACCTGAAGACTTTGCCAAAAGCGCGATGTAAAGCGCGGGTCTCGATCAGAAATAATAGATATAGGTACTCCGTGTAATCGAACTATCTCACTGACATACAATCTACTCAGTTTGTCCACAAATTCCTTCATGCGAATGGAAAGAAAGTGTCCAGACTTTGTCAGACTATCGACTACAACCCAAACAGCATCATGTTTCTTAAGTGATTTAGGAAGTCCCGATACAAAGTCCATTGTGATGTTCTCCCACTTCCATACTGATACTAGCAACGGTTGTAATAACTCTGCTGGTCTCTGATACTCTACCTTTACTTGCTGACAAGCAAGGAACCGAGAAACAAATTGAACCGCATCTCTCTTCATTCCGTTCCACCAGAACTGACGGCGCAAATCATGATATATCTTGGTGCTTCTCGGGTGCACTGCAAGATGAGAATGATAAAACTCACATAGTACATCGGCACGACACGACTTTGGCACAAGCAGTCTCCCTACCAATCTCAAACTCTGATCAGGACGCACAACCCATCACGTGGTGTCCTTTCCACTAGCAATACGGTCCTATAACATTTAAGCCTCTTGATCCATCTGTTGTGCCTCTTGCACACGAGCAACTAACATAGGCTGTGAAACCACAAAGAACAATGTTGCCCCCTTCCCTGTCTCCTTGAGACATAGATCAAACTCACCAACTTTTCCAACCATATCCCATTCTCATATGATAATGGAAGCTAACGAACCATGAGATCTCCTACTAAGAGCGTCGGCTACAACATTGGCTTTTCTCGGATGGTACTGTAGTTCAAAGTCATAATCTTCCATAAACTCCATCCACTGTCGTTCACGTAAATTCAGGTCCTTCTGTGAAAACAAGTATTTCAAACTCTTGTGATTAGAAAAAATCTCAAAATGCTCCCCATAAAGATAGTGCTGCCATGCCTTTAAGGCAAAGACCACGGCTTCCAAACTCCAAGTCATGCGTCAGATAATTCTTCTCATGAGTCTTCAACTGACAAGATTTATACGCCACAGCCTGACCTTTCCACATCAAAACACAACCCAGACCATCATGTGACGCATCACAATACACTGTATAGCCTAAACTTCATTCTGGAATAACCAACACTGGTGCACTAGTCAACCTCTTCTTCAACTCTTTGAATGCTAACTCATAGGGTTCGCTCCAAATGAACTTGATTCCCTTTCGTGTAAGGCGTATCATCGGCGCGACAAGCCTAGAGAAATCTTTCACGAATCGCCGGTAGTAACCTGTCAAACCTAAAAAGTTGCCGATCTCAAACATGTTCTTTGGTCGTTCCCAATCTATTACTACGTCAGTCTTCAAAGAATCCACTGATACTCCATCCCTCGATACCACATGTCCAAGAAATCTTATCTCAGACATCTAAAATTCACACTTCTCAAACTTCGCATACATACAATGCTCCTTCAAGAGCAACAGAATAATACGTAAGTGTTCCTCATGCATCTTCCTCGTGGGTGAGTAGATAAAAATATCATCCACGAACACAACCACAAAGCTGTCCAAATACAGATGAAAGATACGGTTCATCAAACCCATGAATGTCGTAGGAGCGTTTGTCAAACCAAATAGCATAACCAAAAACTTATAGTGACCATAACGAGTCCAAAATGTGGTCTTCGCTACGTCCTCGTCTGTAATCCTCAACTGATGACACCTTGACCTCAGATCGATCTTCAAAAAATAACTCGAACCCTTTAGTTGGTCAAACAAGTTATCAATCCTCAGCATAGGAAACATGTTTTTCACAGTTACTTGATTCAACATCCGGTAGTCAATACACCATCCTTCTTTTTAGCAAATAAAGCTGGAGCTCCCCACGACGACGTGCTCGGACATACAAATACCTTATTAAGCAACTCCTAAAATTGTACCTTGAGTTCACGCAACTCAACAAGTGCAAAATAGTAAGATGGCATCAAAATAGGAGTAGCTCTCGAAATAAGATCGATAGAAAACTCTACCTCGCGACTCGGTGGCAACTCAAATAGATTGTTAGGAAAGACATCTGGATAGTCGCAAACCACAGGGGGAAACTCCCCTCGAACCCCAACCGCCTCATCCAACATAAGAGCAAAAAAGAGGAAACCCAAGTCCCGTCAGTTCCGAGCAACACCGAGCTTGGACACCAAACCCTCATCCCGATCGCCCTCAAAACAAAGGCAATCACCCTTAGGCATACAAATCGATACCCTCCGTTGATCGCAATTGATAAAGGCACGATAGGTGGTCATCCAGTCCATCCCTAGGATGATATCAAACGTGGTCATGTTTAGAATGATGAAATCAAACACTACACAGCGACTGGCGACCTCCAACTCATAGGATCTACAAACTCGACCCAACACGACATTCCCACTTACTGGGGTCTCTACACACAATGTACTACCAAATGACTCTATCTCTAACCCCAAAATTGATGTAAAAACAGATGAAATAAAAGAATGTGATCCTCTCGTGTCGATAAGAACACTGGCCTATGATCTATACACTAAGAGAGTACCTCTGATCACTGATGTAGTAGCTGCAATATCAGGCATGACCGGTGCCTTAGAAGAACTGGGATTAGTAAGGACATATACTTTGCCCTGTGGTGCTCTAGTCTGTCTACCATAGCCCTAGACGGTCGACTACCGTACTTACAATACTGAAGCACCCCCGTCTGTAACCCAAAATGCCTGAGCCACAGGCTGCTAATAAGTCTGTCATTTCTGTGCAAACGGAACAACTGGTGCACCTACCATGCTCTGGACACTCCCTCCTCGGGGACAGTTCCTACGAATGTGCCCTGACTGGCCACATCCATAACAAACCGGTGGCTCTCTTTTGTGTGACTAAACGGGCCCTAAACTCTGAAATTGTTTCTTCTGTGGGCACTCCAACACGCGATGCCCTAGCTGTCTGCATTGATAACAAATGAGCTCTCTTTGCTATGGCCTTCCCGTCGAAGCCACTAAGGGTACTGGTGCAGAAAATTGCTACTGAAATGATCCCGCAGGATGAGAACTTAGACCAGACAACCTCTGGTGCTTGTTCCTGCATCCTTGAAAATGCACACCTTTTTTGTCCTACTGGTTTCTACTTTCTCTTGCCTTGCGTATCTCATTCAAGGTATTTTCCACTATAATGGCTGTCTCCCCTAATTTCGTAAAGAAGCACAACCCAAATGTCACCACTCGATCTCAGATCGTGGGACTCAAACCCCTTTCAAACCTCTTTATATGCAACTCATCTGTAGCCACAATCTCATGTGCAAACCGAGATAAGCTAGTAAACTATGTCTCGTACTGAACCACAGTTATTACCCCTTGGGTAAGAGAAAGGAACTCCTCCTGATAAAGATCTCTCGAAGACTCAGGAAAGTACTTCTCCAAAAATACCTTTGTAAAAGCATCCCAAGTGCCTCCCACTGTAGTTCTGGCAAACTTCCACCACTCATGGGCATCCCCTTTCAGCTAGAATGCGGCAAATGCAACTCTCATGTTATCCTCAACTATCTGAAGTATATCTAAAATCCTAGTCACAAGCTCTAACCATTCTGTGGCCACCTTGGGATTAGGATCCCCGACAAAGGTAGGAGGGTCAAGATGTCAAAAGATGCACATTGCAACAGTCGCCCTTAGCTCAGGTACTCTTTCCCTCTCCTTAGTAGCCTCGGCTAGCTAACGGATAGAGCCTACCATCTCACGCAGCAAGTTTATCTCATCTACATGTCTTTGGGGAGCATTAGCATCCCTAGCATCAAGGATTGGTATATTACCTCGGCCTAAACCACGGCCACGGCCTCGTCCTCGTCCTCCCCGTGCGACATAACTTCTATACGAAAGCAACACAACAACATAAGCTTTCATCCATCATCTTATTACTAACATAAAACACATAATCATGCTAACACATAGCCCTTCAAGATCACGTAAACACATCTCACGTACCGAGGAGAACTAACAAGAGTGACGTGTCAATTTGGATAACCTACTTAGATTCCTTGCTAGAAAACACGTCGGCCAAACACATTTCTAACTTGGCTTCCAAGTGTGTCAATCCAAATGCCCAAAGGTAAGACTAATCAATCCTAAGGTTCAACCTCTATGCTCACATATACACAACATCCTCATGCTCAACATACTACCATACTCATGTTATGAAAAACATTTAAACACATATAATTAAGGACACACAATCAGCCTCACAAGGTGATGCACCCTCATTCCATATCTCTTAGGTATTCGAACGCAGAGCTCTAATACCAAGTTGTCACATCCCAAAAACCCAGGGTCCTTCTCAAAATAAACATACATTCCATTCATGCATAATATATCGCCACAAGGCTTACAAAATGTTTTTTCAAGAACATGCAATACATGTAACAGTATATGATCCCATACAAAAATAGAAAACTATAAAAAGTCTTTCGCCACCTCGGCTCCTCAAGGCCATCTCTCGTGATTACAGTCACCTGAAAAAGATTTTCACAAATACCACAACGTGAGCCAAAGCCCAATAGAAACAGAATATAATAAAATAAAGTAGGATATGCAATCACATAGCATAAAATCGACACGACTACACGAGCCTCTAAATGGTTTTCCACCCTTAAAACTAAACCATTTTTCTTCCTTAAAACCATGCATTTCATACAATGCAAATAATGTTCAAAAGTTAAAGAAAAACAGTAATAAGACATTGATTTCCACACGGTTCGTACAACCAATAATGATCCCTATGTACTGACTCTGTCACACCCGGGATAAATGTAACAACTATAGACTCTTGCCTATTACCCTAGACCCAAGCCATACAAAGACCCGCTAGGTAATGACAAGTTCTATACGGAGTCATGACAACGCACACCTCCTACTGGGGCAACCACTTCATTTATGGGGATTAACCCGAAAGAGCGAAGCACCTACTTACGTAAAATTTTTGAACTTTCACCGAGGAGCAATAGTGGCCCAAATACACACGCACTGTCACAGTATATATATCGAATCGTTAAAAGAAAAGACGTAGCTAAACTATGAAAGCATTTAAAATCATACATTAATTATGTACAAAACATCCAACAGCCATTCGTCACGTCATCCATTAACCATGGAGACCAAACAACATTTTAAAAATGTTTTTACCGTTTCTACCAAAATATTTAAAAATCGAGACTCGACCCCAAGGGTTATCTCCAAATCTCCAAAAGTTTGGTTTTTATACCTTCACATAAATTCTACTATTTTCAAACCACCTTATTGAAAACCACGGACCCAAACACGTCCAACAACATGTTATAAACCAAGAAAATTGCAAAACATGCCTTTTTATCCAAACAAACATGGTTTAAATATAAAATCCAACATGTATAGCATTTTTCAACGATAGAAAAGCATATAATCGGATGTAGAACCCTTTAAAGATAAGATAGTCTAGGATCCTACCTTGTAGAGTCAAAAACTCGACGCCTCAAAAATTAAACTTCGTCGAAACAAGATTCTGTCCCGACAAACGTGAAGCCCTCAGCACGAATACTAAGAATCCACTATTCGATCGCCAAAAACCAAACTCGGGCCCACCGAAAAGCTAGAGAGAAGGTGGAGAAAAGAAAAGAAGCTTGTTCAAGAAGTTAGGTTTTTAAAATATCTAGCATACGGTTGATATTTATAGGCCCAATCCCGCACAGGAAGTCAGTTTACTTAACCCACCAAATCAGTCGACTGAAAAACTATTGAAAAATCATAAATTCTCCACCGCCACAGGTCAGCCGACTGAACATCCAACTTCAGTCGACTGAACCACCAACCAGAACACCCAGTCGACTGAACTAACCCCCTCAGTCGACTGAAAAGCTACTGCCAACACACGAAATTTCTCCAGTGTCCAACCGATAGAAAATCTTCAAAACGGTTCACAACCCCAAAACTAACCAACCAAACTAGCCTTTCTAAACCCAAACAAGCATAAAACACATATGTAAAACACATAAAACATGTTATTCTAAAACGATAAGGCAAGAACCAACACATCGGAAAAACATAAAGAAAATAAAACAAAACCGGGTCTCACAGACGCTACGAATTAAAGTAGAGATGATCATTCCATATTCACCTGGCCGTGGCTCGCCGCTCTTATTACATCATCTCGCTGATATGCTTTATTGTCTCCTAGTGGCTGGAACGCCGATTAAACTATCATTCTCCTTCTTTATAATATCACAATTTCATAATCACTTTTAACAATTTTATTATCACTCGATCATAACAATATCACATGGATCGTTATAAAGCAGAAAGTTAAAACTTTAAGTAATTCAAATTTCGAGTGACTCACCGGTCTAGCAGTAACCTTACGCAACTTTGTCTTGAACTTTCAAATCTAAAACAAGCAAAATAAATACTAGTTTTAGTAAAACTCCCATAATTGTGTTACTTTCTTACTTTAAATTTCTAATTTTTTATTTGTATCAAATCGAACTTCTTATTTATATTAAAATTACTAAAACTCATAGTATGCAAAAATATATAAAAACTTATGGTTTAAATTGTTCAAATTTTCTAAAAATTATCATTTTTTAGTTAAAATGTATTATTAAAATATTAACTTTTATATTAAAGATCAAAACTATGTAAAAAACACTTGTTTTAGTTAATTTATTCTATTTTAAAATAAAAAAATCTAGTTTTTGTTTTTATTTTATGTCATTTAAAATCTAAAATATTTATGCTTTTAACTTAAAGTTTGATTATGAAAACTCATTAAAAATTAATTAAAACTCATAATATCTTAGTACAAACTTTTTATATTCTTTGATAAGTTAGTTTTTCTTCCTTAATTTTGTTCTTATTTTGAGTTTCGAATCACACTTTTAAAATACAATTAGTCTTATGTAAAATAATTTCTTTAAAAGTCAAATTTTCATAAAATAGTTTTTTTTATTTCTAAATGTTTTTAATTCAAAAAATAATCTTTATAAAATGAAAAAAATGTAATATTTACAAGATAATAAAAATATAAATATTCTTGTGTAAAATAATAGTTTTATTTTATTTATAAATGTTTTCATTTAATTATTTTATAAGATAACAAACATATAAAAATATTCTTATGTAAAATAATACTTTTATTATATTTATAAATGCTTTTAATTTTAAAAAAATGCAAAATAAAATGGACTTTATATATAAATCATTAAACAAACAACAAAAATCATGCAAAATGAAACATGCAACACAAACAGGGCTATGCAAATCACTTCTCATTTCACGAAGGATTACACAACAGAAGGTTCACGCGGTAAGAGAAGGAAAGGGAGGAGTTTGGTGGTTTTCGTCCAACTTTGGACTTATTGTACGGATAATCCGGACGTCGATTTTGACGGTGGTTTGCGGCTATGCAAAGGTGGCTGTGAGGTGGTTCTAGCTTAACATACAGTGATAAGTTTTGAGGTCTATGGTGGCAGTGGTGATCGCGGGTGGCCTGTCACGCTCCAAACTCTGGGTCACGTGAAACACCCACAACTACCATACATACAACCCAATCGAGAATACCATCTCAAAATAAATCATACATGCATTGTATATATAAACACCCAACGGCTTACAAAACATAAGACTCCAACACCAAAAGCTTATACTACACGGTTCCAACACTGGAAAACATGTTACAATATATACATGTAACGGATAGAACAAAAAGGAAGACTACAGATATTTCGCTCCTCCAGCAACCCCGGATCAACCTGCGTGACCGGTACGTGAAAATATTTTATCCCACACGTGATCTAAGACTCAGCAGAAACTAAACAAGCATGCAATATAAACAAAACATGCTAGGAAATCGAAGTGCAGTTTTTTACTCTCTTTCAAGCCAAGAAAACAATTTTCACATGCAAGGGAAAGCGAGGATAAAATCATGTTTTGTTTTACTCATCAGAGTCTTGAAAACGATTCTAGTATTATGACTCCCGCAGGCCGTTAATACAGTTTCTAGGAAAATTGGTCTATCTGTTCTAATATGTAGTTCATGCAATCCATGTATCTTCTCGAATTTTCACCGATAGACCGTAGCCCTCGTCAATGCATCTTTACGGACTTTCACCGAGGGACCGTAGTCCTATCGAATACCTCTTTACGGACTTGCACCGACGGACCGTAGCCCTATCAAACGCCTCTTTACGAACTTCAACCGAAGGGTCGTAACCCTAACGTAATCTTCTCAGACTTTTACCGAAGGGTCGTAACCCTAACGTAATCTTCTCGAACATTAACCGAAGGGTCGTAACCCTAACATAATCACCGTTAGCCAGAGCTAACATAACCATTTATCTCATTTCATACACCTATGCATAACCTAATAAGGATTTAAATACATAAAACCACGTACTATCACTACGTTCACATAACTACGTCACGTGCTACACGCGTGACTCACATAAGCCCGCACCCATGCAACATGCACTACATGCATTCGTTCCTCAGATTCTACATCCACATGCCTATAAAACTCAAGGTTTTAAAGCATAAACCATGTTACATATAACGCCATCGAAAGCCATGTAAATCACATTACATAATCCGTGCATGAATAAACTACAGTTATAACATGCATAAGCCCGTTATAAAAGCACATAGCCACATATAACAACCAAGCCTAGCCCGAAGGCCAACTAAAAATCCAAAAGCCTCACGGTTTCACAACCCAAGACCCTTTCCCGAAGGAAACCACAGGCCCAAACACTCAACGCATAACAAATACCCACATCTCACCAACTCATCATCCCCGAGGATGGCATCAACACGAACACACGAGGTTTCCACACAACCCCCGAAACCACAACACAACCAACCGAACCCCAAAAGGAAACCACAAGTATTTGAATCAATTAATTCCCATAAATCAATCAATTGAATACTATAGGACGCCAATCGAAAATCAAAACCAAACCACCTCATATCATAACCAGACCAACACACGCCCAACATAGCCAACAAAACCCAAACAAACTCTCAAGACCCTAAAACGACCAACACGGACTCACCCATGTCCAACACGGCAAACATGAACCCACATCCACCCATGACGCCCCAAGAAACAAGGAACTTGATAAAAGGGGCTAACAAGGATGAAAAACCACCTTTCCCAATTGTTTGGCCAAAAACGGGTGAAAAACGATTTGAAAATCTTGACATACCTCCACTCTTTTGATCATAACTTTTTATACAAAAAGAATATTAAAGAGGGAAAGGTTTCATCGGAAAGAAGACTTTCGAGGCTTCAATTTGAACACAAAAACGACGCAATTCTGAGTCCGGATGAGAGAGATATGACCAAAAGAAAAGGGTTCCACAACCAGCGAAGGTGTCGACACAAACAGAAAAGGTGTCAACACAAATAGCGGATGTGTCGACACAAACAGCGGAGGTGTCGACACAAACAGCAACAGAATGTACATCTCCAACAGAAGGAAAAAAATATGTCGACACAAACAAAAAATGTGTCGACACCAACATCAAAAGGTGCCGACACAAACAGAAAAGGTGTCGACACAAAACAACCGAGAGTTCAGCCATAGTGTACTCAACACCACAGAGAAGAAATGTGTCGACACAAACAAAATTTGTGTTGACACAAAAACCCAAATTTTCCAAATTTCAGAATAAGCTACAAGCGATGGTGGAAAACAAACCCAAGCTACGAAAAAGCTTCTCAGTCTCAAATTAAACCATCCAAACACCCTTTAACAACCCATGGACATACATAAGCCCAAAACTACCATAAACCTTGAGAGAAACACTCGAAACCCGATTCCAACCAACCAAAAACACCCAAAACGATTTTAAGCCAAAAACCCAACTTATAGACTGATTTATCAAAACATAAACTTACTTTTTATACATTTTCGTACGGTAAAAACATACAAGATTTCACGTAGCACCCTTATAAAACATACAGGTCTAGAATCCTACCTCGTTGAGTTAAAAACTCAACGTCTCGAACCACGTGCAAAAATGATCTTCGCCGAAATGAAATTTTGTTCTGATGAACGCGTAGCCCACCACGAGGAGACTAAGGATCCGCCGTTAGATCGTCAAAAACCGAGCCCTGGGGCCCCAAGAATCTAGAGAGAAGGTAAAGCTTTTGGTTTGAAAAACAAAACTTAGCTCCTAAGTTTTGGAAAAATATCTCCACCAAAATATCTAAGGCTAGATATTTATAGGCCACAAAAAATATCTTTTTTTTTAACTCGCGCCACAACGGCCAACAGCCCCGGGAACCAACCCCGCATGCATATCTAAACCCGATCATGCATCAAAACACGTAAAAATATGCCGCAACAAGAACGACAAACACGCGTTGAAAAACGCCAGAAAAGAAAATGGGTTAGGGTCTCACATGGCAGAAGGTGGCTCCGTAAACTATTTTTTCAAAATTTTTGAAATGGAGAGTTTTGGAGTTGGGGGTTTTGAGGTGGTTTGGGGTGGTCGGTGGTGGTTTGATGGAGGTATTTAGGTGGCTGGGGAGCTCATGGTTAGTGGTGGCAATGGGTGGCAGCTGCAATGGAAGTGTCTAGTGATGGCGGTATGTGTGATGGAGGGTGCGTGATGGCTCAGTGGTGGTGGTTTTGAGTCCATGGGTGTGCATAGGATGTGGCGAGTGGTGGTTTCAGAATGGTTAAGGGTGGTGGATGGTGGTGGTTAAGAGATGGTGGTGGTGGTGGTGTGTCGATCTACGTGATTGCCGAGAGTGAGAGGGAGAGAAAGAATTAACCCGAGAGAGAGAGAGAGAAGAATTGGGAGAGAGGGATATATAGATAGTTATAGGAACCCAGTCCCTTGTAATTTAAAAAGATTAATTAAAATATGTCATGACGTATTCGGTGAAGAAAAATAATGTCTCAAAAAGAATTTTGGACAAAAATATGCAAAAAATGTGTGACGAAATCTGACATACCTTCACTATTTTAGTTATAACTTTTTGTACAAAATGATTTCTGATATGAGGCTAGAAACATTGAAAATTAAACTTCTGGAGCTTTAATTTGAATACAAGAATGACCATAATCGAAGTTCGAATGAAGGAGATATGATCGTTAAAAGTCGAGATAATAGTGCAGTGGAAAGTGCGCCCGAACAAAAATTAGGCACATCAGAACGAAAATTTACCAGAATGTTTGGCGTCTGGACGGAAACAGGGGTGTCTGGATGGAATCTATCGGGACAGACTTTAAAGATCGAATTGAGACTTTTTTTCTTCATTTTCTCCTCTCTTCCCTCTCTCTAAACCAAAAACTAAATCATAGAGTTGGTTTTGGTGATCTCTTTGAGCCTTCCTTACTTCATTAGAGTACATTTTTTATCTCTCTCTCGGTGGACATCCATTAGAGGCTTAAGCTTAGCATTGGAAGCTCGTTTCTCACTATTTGGTTGAAGGTTTCGATCGATTGGAGCTTGTTTGGGTTTCATTCTTGTTGCTTGAGCTTCAAAGAGGTAGGATCTAAGACTATCCTTAAAAATCTAAGTGATATAAGTTATATATTTGAAATATATATACATGGAAGCGTGAAATTGATGTTTTGAAACCCAAGGTTCGGGTTTGATGGTAGATTTGAAGAAATCTTGAACTTGTGAATGATTTAATATGTTTTTAAATTATTATTGTGGTTAGATATGGTTGGATTTAAAAAATGAGAGGTTAGAATTTGGTTTTGGGGTTAATCCATGAAAAATGGGAGTTTTGAGATTAAATGATTAAATGATAAAATTGATGAATGATTTAGTAAATCTTAGGTTGTGAGAACCTTCAATTTATGTTATGAAAAATTAAGGTTTGATTATTGTTAAAATCATGAAAAATTAACAGTTTTGGGGTCGTTGGACCTGAATGGTGAAATTGGTTAAATTTTTGAGATATTAGGACTTGTATAACTTCATAGATATGTGTATCGTTCGGTTGAGAACTTTAAATAAATTTCATGAATTGTGAGAATGATAAAGATATTTGAATTGTTGATAATTGAAACCTTAATGGTATTGGGTTTGGCGAGAGGAATCGGGTTGATGGTTGGACTCGTTTTAGCTTAAAATATGAATGATCTAATCAAGGTACCTACAAATGTGATGAATAATTAAAATTGAGCACGGGTTGCTCTTCGGTGAAAGACCAAAAACTTGCGTAATGTAAGGTAGGCCCTTCCTTCGGGTTAATCCTCGCAAAAGCGTGCTCTTGGGTGGCCCCCCATCAATGTTTTTAAGAGAAATAAAGAATATGTACTTTTCGTGTTGGACTATAGAATGGGTACTTATCCATTGGGTCTCGCGTGGCACGGTGGCGATAAATACGTCTGGGTCTATAGGCGTCGTTCGGCATTGGAACTTAATTAAATCAATTAATGAAGTTGGGTTGGTAAAACCATTTGACGCAATTGATGTATTTGAGAACCGAGAAACCTTGATAATGGCTGTGGTTTGGAAATGAAAGTGACTTGAAAAGAGATGAAATTAAATGAAATGGGGAGTCATGGTAACCGTGTTGGGGTTGAGATAACGGAACTGAAAGATTAACTATGGCGTGTATTGATTTCTTTTGTGGTAAGAAAAGAAAACCAATTATGTGAATGAAGATTTGCTAGAAAAGTGAACTTAATTTTGGGCTTAAACTTGTTGTGCATTCACATAATCATCCCCACTGTCATGCATTGATTCATTTAAAGTGTATTTCCTACTAGCCTAGGCTTATGTTGTTTAACAACATTTCAGGTGATAGCTAAAAGAAAGATGTGGAGTAGAGATAGTGATCTGGAGACCCTTTTTGTAGTAGTTGGTAGAATTACATATCCTTCATATTATCTTTTACGAATTAAAGTTATGAATGTAATTCTTTTGAATATTTGGATGGTTGTATTCGGCTTAGTGTAATCTGTTTGTAAGGCCTTAAGGTCATGATTCACATTTTGTATGCATGTGAGGTCGTGGGCCTATGTTTTGGTTTGGAATTATCTATTTTGAATGTAATGTTATGATGCTAAAACTTTGGTTTTCAAGTTTTTGGGCTGAATGAAGTTGTTTCATTACCAAATATATCGTTTACTTCATAATTTTGCCTATACAAAACTATGTTCACAGGTTGAGAAAAATGGGTGACTTTTCAACTTGTAGAAATTTTTTCAAGATTTTGGCTAGGAGGCACTCGGGTACCTCACTGCTTGAGCAAATTGTCGCTGTGTGGAAACTGTTGGGTTTTTGTTTAAACAAGGGGGTTTGTGGGTTACTCTCTTGAGTACCCTTGTGGGTATAAAATGATATATTTTGGTAATTGTTTTACGAATAAAATCCATGTTCTCATCCGTATCTTAGCTTCTGCGTGAGTTTAATTGTTTGAAAATTGGGGCGTTACAGCGGTGGTCAGAGGAGGTGTTGACGGTGGCGTGGTATTGGTGGCTGGTGGTGTGGGTGGCACAACAGTGGGGTGTTGGCGCGGGATGGTCGTGGTGTCGGGTCCCCTTCTTCCTCGTTTTTTTTTTCCTCTAGTTTTGCTCTTTGCTCTCAAAAGTTTTCCTCTTCTGTTATTGATTTGAAACCTTATTTATAGCTTCCTACCCCTCTTAATTTGATATGGGTTTGGATAAGATTAAAGGTTTATAATGGATAATAATTGTTGTAACGGAATATAATTAAATAATATAATTATTTTTGTAACAGACAACTCATGAATAATAATAATAATAATAATAATTAACTGGATTATTAATAGTGTAATTATTTTTGCAACGAAAATAATATTTATTTTATAATTAAATAGGTTAATAATTGTATAATTATTTTTGTAACGGACAACCCATGAATAGGGTACTAATTATGGCCTATTTAATTCTGTAATGGATTCTTATTTAACCCTCTAATTAATATTTTTAATGTTTTATTTTATTTATTCATTTTTTAAAAATTCTTTTCGAATATCACATTTTTCCCACATTTAAGAAGTTTTGTCTTCCAAACTTTACTTGGGTTAAGTTGGAAGGTGCCGTATTTTAAACAAAAAGTTTCGATTATCGATGTTGCATGTTGGTTTCTTGTAATTCTTGTTGATTCCTAATAGCGTAGTTCTTTTGTTGGTTTTGTATGCTCTTAATTCGTTCCTAAACTTGGCAAATCTTTTCGGTGGCATTCTGAATGAGTTCTGTTCTTGATAAAATTTCCTTCTCTTCTCAATACATTTCTTGAGATTGTAATTTTAGCTTTTACATAGCTTCTTCGTCCTGTCTTTCTATCATGTGAAATTGAGAATTTCTAAGGTGACATATTTAGCTTAATGGCCCTTTGTTTAACAACTCTTGAGTTCTTAGTTTGTCACATCCCAAATTTATAACAATAAAATTCCACGATATAAAAGGTAAAGAAGCCCAAGTTTAAGGTTTTACTGCAAAATCCAATCAAAAGATTAATTAAAAACTAAACCTTATCAAAAATTAAACCGAAACATTTTATTTTCTCCATCAAAATCGAAGTAAAAGAGGGCATTTTATCTGTAAAATAAGCCCTAAAAAATACCCACTTGTGCAACCGTTTTTTTCTTTTGGATCTCGCGGAATGCACCGGATATCTATTACTTTTAGAAAAACTTTTTTTTCTTTTCAAGAAATGAAAATTCAAGATATCTGAGCATCCTTTTTAGAAAAATGGGATCGACACTTGATTTTTAAGAAAAACCATGAAAAACAAAAAGAAAGCTAAGTCTTTTAAAAAATGTAACCAGAGAAAAAGAGGGTTCAGGAGCTAAGGTACGAAAAGGGAAGGTATTAGGGACCCTTTTCGCCCAACCGTGAGGTTGGCCTCTACTTTGTCAATATTGGTTTTTGTTGTAAACATTTTAAAGGTAACATATACAGAACGAAAGGTTAAAGAGAGTTCAAACAAAAGTAAGCAACGAGACAAAATCCTGACTATGATTCCTAGGGTCATGCAACTTAGTTATTATTTGTAGATACGCCACATGTATCATTTGAGCAAAGCAAAGCAAAGCGAAAAACATGCGAATAAGCGGTAAAATGAACAAATGGGGACCTGAGAGTCTTACAACAATGTTTCTGCCTCTAACATGCTGCGAACAAGCTATATTAAATAAACAAAGAAGGCTCAAACACTATTTTAAACTACCAGATATACATAAAAAAAAAAACTCACGGCCGTAGCAACCAATGTTGCGGTCGTAACAAATATAAGGTTACCGCGGAGAACAGAATGAAAAATCTGATGATCGTGACAAATAAAAGTCACGACCATGGTTTTCAGGGGTCCAAACAGGGTATACATATCGCTCAAGGCTTAAAACAAGCTTAAACGAATAGTATATGCAGGGCTGAGACTATAACCCATTCGTTTTTTACTAGATCTACCATTCTCCATCCTCTACATAAATAATATCTCTAAAACAGAATGTACAAGATATCAAAATGAATAACAGAATGCTTTAAACACATTTTCATATCACTGGCCTCACAAAACCTCACGACCGTAGCAAGAGATTATAGCAGCCTTGACAAACATGGAACTAAAATATGTAGCCGTGGACAATAATTGGCGGCCGTTACTATGTGTTTTAATGAAACACATGGTCGTGACATTGTAAGGTTGCGGCCATCAAGTTTGTCAAGGTAAAACTACCAAGATTATTGTTTTTGCAAATGATTTTTGGTAGAAATTAACTAGATTGGCAAACACTGAAACGGGCTCCAGATAAAACTTTTGATGTCGAACGATCAAAATTAAAACGTGTGTAACCAAAGTTAATTTAGAAGAATACCTTTTACCGGTCAATCTTCAACTATGTTTTTGATTCCGAGTTAAAACTCTAATCAGATCTTCTACTGTATTCCCTTATGTGATTCTCGAATATAGTATGGACTATAATCTATCGAGAACTCATACCAGCAGAACCTAGACAGCTTTAGTCTTAAAAACAAGTTATAAATATGGTTCAACCTACTCACATATTTATAGGGCTACAGTAGGGACCTGTGGAGTTATTATAAATTAGACTTCTAGTAGAACACAGATACGTATCCAGCGGTTTTCGCAATTAAGCAAAACCTTATAGCAGTATCTGCAATTATGAAAACCTTGTAGCGATTTCTGTAATTTTCATAAAAAACTAAATTACAGTTCACACCACTAAAGAACTATAATTGCACTATGTCCTATAATCTCAAGACCATCTTGCATTGAGTTCTAGTTATTAAATGCTTGACATTTTTTTCCACGTTAAGATTCTCAATACCCACCAACTAAATTTAATTACTGACAATTTAATTTAATCGGCATCTTGAAATTCCTTAAACCCTTCTGCTTAACTTATTCGACCATTAGATAATCAAATCCACCTGTAGGTTTTGGCCCGGTCAAAACTTATAAACTTCCTTAAGAGGGTATCGTCAATCCCGATCATTCAAGACATGAATTTCGTCAATAATTAATATTCACCATATAAATAATTCGCTATCCAACTCACTAGGAATATAGACCTATATAAGATCGCACCCTCTAATGAATCAAAACAACAAATATTAAATATACACAAATAAATAATTATTTCAGGATTAAGAGTATAAGCACTATTCATAATAACCTTAGGGTGTTAATTAATTTATATAGTCAGTATAAAATTAATTATCCCAATGTGTCCCGTTCAATACACACAAAGTGTACTAGCACGGAGAGTTGAAACAATAAACGACGCTATTATATGTTTCCCGTAACCAAGACATGCCTACTAAAACTCTGTACTACAGTCATACCGATAGTATATTCATTTCTATCTAAACTGTGAACATAAAACTTATATTCTGCAAGAACCTAAAATCGGATCTTCTGTGTGCAAATCGTACTCTACACACCAGATTAAATACTATACAGAATAAAGGACATCCATGCATAACAATGAAGAAATAAAATTACATACATTACTCATAAAGATTCTCATAAAATAGAAAATGAATTTTATTAAAATTAAATTAAATACTAAAAATATGATTTTTAGTATACAAACCCTAACAATCTCCCACCTATACTCAAAACCATGCTGCCATACATTTGACTCCCATGCCCTCTACATGATTACCAAAAGTCTTAACCGGTAAGCTCTTTGTAAAATGATATGCAAGAATGTCTCCTGATGTAATCTTGGTCATAGCAACATTACCTCTCTGTATAATTTTCCGTATCAGGTGATACTTACGCTCAATGTGCTTTCCTTTCTTGTGGACTCTTGGTTCCTTCGAGTTTGCAACTTCTCTGTTATTGTCACAATAAAGTGCAATAGCCGACTGGACTAAAAGGACCACATCCAGATCTAATTGGAAGTTTCTAAGCCAAATGGCCTCCTTGGCTACTTCAGAAACTGCCACATACTTGGCCTCCATGGTGGAATCAGCAATGCCGGACTACTTGATACTCCTCCAACTAATAGCTCCACCTCCTAAGGTAAACACATATCCTAAGGTAGACTTACGAGAATTCTTGTTAGATTAAAAATCTGAGTCTGGGTACCCCAAAGGTACTAAATTGTCTGCCTAGTAAACCAACATATTATCCTTAGTCTTTTTTAAGTACTTGATTATATTTTTTACCGCAATCCAATGCTTCTGCCCTGGGTTAAACTGATATCTGCTAACCATGCCAACGGTAAAGTAGATGCCGTGTCTAGTGCAAAGCATAGCATACATGAGGCTTCCTACTACCGAAGCATAAGGAACCGCATTCATCCTCTCTATCTCATCAGGTGTCTTAGGACACTGATCCTTGAATAGAGTGATTCCATGCTTGAAAGGGACACACCCTTTCTTGGAATCCTGCATGCTAAAACGAGTAAGGATATCATCGATATACTTTTCTTGTGATAATCCTAACATTCTTTGTTTTCTATCTCGTACAAGCTTGATTCCGAGGAAGTGACTGGCTTCTCCTAAGTCTTTCTTATCAAACTACCCAGATAATCACACTTTAACTTTAGATAATACCCCCACATCATTTTCGATGAACAAGATATCGTCTACATAAAGAACTAAAAAAATCACCATGCTTCCATCATACTTCTAGTACACACAAGACTCATCCAGACTCTGATCCAAACCATAAAACTTTATGGCTTGATTAAATCGAGTGTTCTAAGACCTCGATGCCTACTTAAGTCCTTAAATGGATCTCTTATGCTTGTACAACATGTGCTCTTGGCCCTTTGTAATGAATCGATCTGGTTGTATAATATAGATACACTCATCAAGGCTTCCGTTAAGGAAAGCTATCTTGACATCTATTTGCCAGATTTCATAATCAAAATGAGCTACAATGGATAAGAGAATCTGAATAGACATAAGCATGGCTACCAGCGAAAAGATTTCCTCATAATCGATCCTTTCTTTCTGAGTGAACCTTTTTGCAACAAGTTTAGCTTTGAACGTTTCTAGTCTGCTCCTCTCTTCCTCTTGTAAATCAACTTGCATCTAATGGGTTTTATCCCTTCGGGTGATTCTACATGTTTCCATACCTTATTAGAATACATAAATTCCATCTCTGAATTCATAGCCCTTTGCCAAATATCTGCATCTTTATCTTGAAGTGCTTCATTATAGTTACAGGATTCGGTATCTTGTTCTACCAGGATTTTATCAAAAGTCTCTCCCAAGAAGATATACCAATCAGGTTGATGAACAACCCTCCCACTACGACGAGACACTACCTGTGTTTGTGTACTAGCAGTAACACACTGTACAAAATCTAAATCCTGTGCATCAGCACCCTATTCATGATTTGCATCTGTCCCGATAATCCTCCCACTATGACGAGGTACTAAAATATCAATGACTTGTGATTCATCTTCCGTTCTACTCGTATTTCCACTCAGTTTTTCCAGAACAATATTATTTTTAGCCCTGTGATCCATAATACAATTCTCTTTCAAAAATCAGGCATTGGTGCTAACAATAACCTTATGATCCTTAAGATTATAAAATAGACCACCTTACGTTCCCTCGGGATACCCCAAAAAAAATAGACTTTTGCCCTCGATTCCAACTTTCCTGCATTCCTTTTTAGCACATGTACTGGACACTCCCAAATCCGAATCTATTTTAGACTAGGCTTACGCTCAGTCCATAATTCTGTGGGAGTAGAAGGTACTGACTTAGAAGGTACCAAGTTCAAAATGTAAGCCACTGTCTCTATAGCGAGTCCCCAAAATGAATCAGGTAAACCTGAATAACTCATCATTAACCTTACCATCTCTATAAGAGTTTCATTCCTCCTTTCTGCTACACCATTCAGCTGCGGAGTACTTGGTGCAATCAACTAGGATATAATTCCTTCTAATGATAGGTAGTCCCTAAACTCTCTAAAGAGGTACTCCCCACCACAGTCGGATCGTAGTAATTTGATACTTTTACCCAGATGCTTCTTCACCTCCGCGTTAAATTCTTTGAATTTCTCAAAGCATTCAGGCTTACGGGACATTAGGTAAATGTATCTATACCTTGAGTAGTTATCAATGAAACTAACGAAGTACTCAAAGCCACCTCTAGCCCGGATTGTCATAGGACCACACACATCAAAGTGAACTAGTTCCAATGGTTCTTTAGCTCTATAGCCTTTGGCCGAAAAGGGCCTCTTGGTTATCTTACCCTCTAAGCAGGGTTCACAGGCTGAAAGTGCCTCCACTTCTAATGAACTCAAAAGTTCATCTTCTACTAGTCTGTTTATCCTTTTTAGATTAATATGATCCAAACGTAAGTGACAAAGAAACTTTTGATTCATTAATGAAAGAAAATTTCTCTTATATGGTAAATTAGATGTGTTATTCCATTCAGTTAGTTGTAGTATAGGAGAGATAGGAGTAATAACATAAAGATCATCCACCAATGTACTAGAATAGATAACCCGTTTATTATCCTTAATAACCACAGAGTTATTAAAATAAATCAAATATTTGTCTTTAACCAATCTAGAAACGGAAATTAAGTTCCTTCTAATGGAAGGTATATAAAGACAATATCTCAATATTAAAACCCGATCTCCACTAAAACTGAGAGTGGCATCTCCCACTGCAGCTACTGTTACCTTTGTATTATTGCTCATATGCAGGTAAATCTCTCCATCACTAAATTATCGGGTTTCTTAGAACCCCTATAATGAATTGCAGACATGATTAGTAGTTTTCATATCTATACACCAGGTACCGATAAAAAATACCGCTAAACATATTTCCATAACCAGTGAACAAAAATTACCCTAATTGTTCTGCCTTCTAAAAAATACTAAACATAATTTTTTTTAGTGTCGTGTCTGGTTGTAGTGAAAACATCTGCCTTTCAGTTTTTTCACACTAGTCCATGGCCCACTAACTACCCTAGAAACTGTGTCACCCAGTTTCTGAACCTTTTTCTTCTTCATGCCTTTTGGTCAAGAGGAAGAACTTTTTTAAAAAATAAACACATTTCTTGATATTGAAGGAATACCCTTGGTAGTTAAAGCTATATCCAAGTTACTTTTTCAATCAACAAAGTTTGGTCTCGTAAATTTATTTTCTTTGAGTATTGAAACGAGTGGGTTGAAAGTCATTTTAATCTTAAAAATCACATAATTAAAATACCGTTAATTATGACGAGAAAAACTTTGAATTTATTTTAATTTGGTTCCCTCTACCATTTTAAAAAAAATTCACCAGCATCCTGGTACCCTTCAAATAGCATGCCTCAATGGGAAGATATTTACTATCCATCGTATGTTCAGACAGGTCAATTCCTATTAATTTTACTATCTATGTAACTGACCCTGCCAAATAAAATTAAATAGCTGATATAATTTCGGTCAAGTATATAACACCAATCACTCATATTGAAATGATACAATTATATATAATTAAGTGTTAACCTTTATCTAATCCCAAATCAATTGCTTTGCAATGAACTCGTCAGATAAAAAAGTGATCTACATTAACAATTATCTAAAATCATCCCTAAATGAGGTTTGTACTGGCGATACTGCAATTAATCTGTCTGATGGGAAAGAAGGCCTTACTATCAACACGCATAGTTTAATTGCATCGCCTATAAACTGGTGACGGTGACCGCAGAATTTATCTGTGAATAAATTTCCTCACGTACTTAGATTTTTAAAACATTTTTGAGAATTATATAAATTCATTTAATTAAAATAAATTTATTAATTTTAAAAATCACACAATCTGAAAGAATCAAACTTCTTTCCGTGTACACGATTTCAAAAATTTTGATTTGCCAAACCATCCTTTCGCGTTTAAATGCACAACAAATAAAATTTAATAAATGCACAGTTTTTTTATAAACTTTTCAGCTAAGGTAGTGATTAAAGGTATTTATTTATTTTATTTTACATTCCATATTTTTTGAAAATAATAATTTATTTAGATTAAATATTTTTTTATTTAATTAATTCAAAAATCGAAATTAATTCTCATATTTTTTCAAGATATCCGATTTTGTGAAAAATCAACTTAAACGTGATATTTTGTAAAAAATAAAATATCTACCTTAGCCTAAGATAAATTTTTTTATAAAATCCGATATCTTGAAAAACGTAAAAATTAATTCTAGATTTTGAATTAATTAAATAAAAAAATATTTAATCGAGATAAATTACTATTTTTCAAAAAATGTGAAATAAAAAATAAAATAAATATATACTTTTAATTACTACCTTAGCTGAAAAGCTGAAGAAAAATTATGCATTTATTAAATTTTATTTGTTACGTATTTAAACACGAAAAGATGATTTGACAAACCGAAATCTTTGAAATCGTGTACACGAAAAGATTTTTGATTCTTTCAGATCGTGTGATTTTTAAAATTAATAAATTGATTTTAATTAAATAAATTTTTATAACCCTAAAAAATGTTTTAAAAATCTAAGTAGGAAAGAAAATTTATTCACAGATAAATTCCACAGTCTCCATCACCAATTTATAGGTAATATAATTAAATCATGCGTGTTGGTAGTAAGGCCTTTCTCCTCATTAAACAGATTAATTGCGGTATCGCCAATACAAACTTCTTTTAGGAATAATTCTGGATAATTATTAGTGTGTATCACTTCTCCATCTGAAAGGTTCATTTCGAAGCGATTAATTTGAGATTAGGTGATGGTTAACACTTAGATGTATATGATAGTATCATCTCTATCTAAGTCACTGCTATTATATACTAGACCGAAACTATGTCAGTTATTTAATTTTAATTTGCAGGGTCAGTTGCCTAGATAATAAAATTAATAGGAATTGGCCTTCCTAGACATACGATAGATAGTAGACGTCCTTTCATTGAGACATGCTATTCACAGGGTACCAGGCTATTGGTGAATTTCTTTTAAAATAGTAAAGGGAGTCAAATTAAAATAAATTTAAAATTTTTCTCATCACAATTAACGGTATTTTTAATTATGTGATTCTCATGATTAAAATAGCTTTCAACCCACTCGCTTCAATACTCAAAGAAAACAAACTGACCGGATCAAATTTTGTTGACTAGAAAAGTAACTTGGATATAGCTTTAACTACCAAGGGTATTTCTCCAATGTCAGAAAATGTGTTTATTTTATAAAAGGGTTCTTCTTCTCGGCCAAAAGGTATAAAAAGAAAAATATTCAGAAATAGGGTGGCACGATTTCAAAGTTAGTTACTGGGCTACTGACTGGTGTGAAAAAGCAAAAAGGCATATGCTTTTACAGCAACCAGACACGGTACTAGAAAAAACTATGTCCAATTTATCTCAGCAAGCTGAACAAATAAGGTAATTTCTGTTCACTAGTTGTGAAAATATGTTTAGCGGTGTTATCTACCAATACCTGGTGTGTACATACAGGAGCAGCTAATTATCTCTGTAATTCATTGCAAGGGTTCCAAGAAAGTCTACAACTTAGTGATGGAAAAATTTACCTATATATGGCCAATAATATAAAGGTAACAGCAGTTGCAGTGACTCTCAGTTTTAGTAGAGATTGGGTTTTAATATTGAGAGATTGTCTTTATATACCTTCCATTAGAAGGAACTTAGTTTTCATTTATAAATTGGTTAATGACGAATATTAAGTTTATTTTAATAACTTTGTTGTTATTAAGGATAATAAACGGGTTATCTGTTCTGGTACATTGGTGGATGATCTTTATGTTATTACTCTAATCTCTCATATACTACAACTAACAAAAATGAATAACACATCTAATTTACCATATAAGAGAAAGTTTCATTCTTTAATGAACAAAATATTTCTTTGGCACTTACGCTTAGATCATATTAATCTAAAAAGGATAAATAGACAGGTAGCAGGTGGACCTTTGAGTTCATTGGAAGTGGAGGCACTTTCAGTCTATGAATCTTGCTTAGAGGGTAAGATGACTAAGAGGCCCTTTTTGGCCAAAGGCTATAGAGTTAAAGAATCGTTGAAATTGGTTCACTCAGATGTGCGTGGTCCTATGATAATCCGGGTTAGAGGTGGCTTTGAGTACTTCATCAGTTTTACTGATGACTACTCAAGGTATGGATAGATTTACCTGATGCACCGTAAGTTTGAATACTTTGAGAAATTCAAAGAACTCAATGCGGAGGCGAAGAAGCATCTAGATAAAAGTATCAAATCACTACGATCCGACCGTGGTGGGAGTACCTATTTGGAAAGTTTAGGGACTACTTGTCATCAGAAAGGATTATATCCCAGTTGATTGCACCTGGCACTTCGCAGCAAAATGGTGCATGTAGTAGAAAGAAGGAATATGACTCTTATAGAGATGGTAAGGTTCGTGATGAGTTATTCAGGATAACCCAATTCATTTTGAAAACTTGTTTTAGAGACAACAACTTAAATTCTGAACTTGGTACCTTTTAAGTTAGTACCTTCTACTCCCACAGAATTGTGGACCGGGCGTAAGCTTAGTTTAAAACACATTTGGATTTGGGAGTGTCCATCATATGTGCTAAAAGGATATGAGGGTAAGTTAGAACCGAGGACAGAAGTCTATTTCTTTGTGGGATATCCCAATGGAGCGAAGGGTGGTCTATTTTATAATCCTAAGGATCAGAAGGTCATTGTTAGCACCAATGCCCGATTCTTGGAAGAGGATTATATTATGGATCACAGGGCCAAAAGAAATATTGTTATGGAAGAACTTAGAAAAAACACCAGTAGAACAGAAGAGAAATCACAAGTCACTGATATCCCATTGCCTCGTCGTAGTGGGAGGATTATCGGGACAGTTGCAAATCAAGAACAGTGTGCTGGTGCATAGGGTTCAGATTTTGTACAGCGTGTTATGTTAGTACATAGACATAGGTAGTGCCTCGTCGTAATGGGAGGGTTGTTCATCAACCTGATCGGTATATGTTCTTGGGAGAGCCTTTTGACAAGATCCCGATAAAACTAGATACCGAGCCCTGTATCTACAATGAAACACTTCAGGATAAAAATGCAAATCTTTGGCAAATGACTGTGAATTCAGGAATGAAATCTATGTATTCTAATTAGGTCTGGGAACTTGTAGAACCACCCAAAGGGATAAAACCCATTGGATGCAAGTGGATCTACAGGAGGAAGAGTGGAGCAAACGAAAAGGTTAAAACCTTCAAAGCTAAACTTGTTGTAAAACGGTTCACTCAGAAAGAAGAGATCAATTATGAGGAAACCTTTTCACCGGTAGCTATGCTTAAGTCTATCCAGATTCTCTTATTCATTGCCACTCATTTCGATTATAAAATTTGGCAAATGGATGTCAAGACAGATTTTCTTAATGAAAGTCTTAACGACTGTATCTATATGATACAACTAGACGAATTCATTGTAAAGGGCCAGGAGCACATGTTGTGCAAGCTTAAGAGATCCATTTGTGGATTTAAGCAGACATCAAGGTCTTGGAACACTCAGTTTGATCAAGTCATAAAGTCTTACGATTTTGATCAGAGTTCAGATGAATCCTGTGTGTACAAGAAGTGTGACGAAAGCGTGGTGATTTTTCTAATACTTTATATAGACGATATCTTGCTCATTGAAATTAATGTGGGGCAATTATCTACGGTTAAAGCATGGTTACTTGGGCAGTTCGATATGAAGGACTTGGGAGAAACCAGTCACATTCTTGGGATCAAGCTTGTGCGAGATCGAAAACAAATGATGTTGGGCTTATTACAAGCAAAGTATATCGATGATATCCTTTGCTCGTTTTAGAATGTAGGATTTTAAAAAAGGGTTTCTCCCTTTTAGGCATGGAATCACACTATCCAAGGATTAGTGTCCTAAAACACCTAATGAGATAGAGAAAATGAAGGTGGTTTCTTATGCTTCAGCAGTAGGAAGCCTCATGTATGCTTTGTTTTGCACTAGACTCGACATCTTCTTTGCCATTGGTATTGTTAGAAGATATCAGTCTAACCCAAGGTAGGAGCATTAGACTGCGGTAAATAATATAATCAAGTACCTAAAAAGAACTAAGGATTATATATTGGTTTACCAGGCAGACAGTTTAGTACATTTGGGATACACAGACTCAAGTTTCTAGTCTGACAAAGATTCTCGTAAGTCTATCTCAGGATATGTGTTTACCTTAGGAGGTGGAGCTATAAGTTGGAGGAGCATCAAGCAGTCCTGCATTGCTGATTCCACCACGGAGGCTGAGTTTGTAACAGCTTCTGAAGTAGTCAAGGAGGCCGTAGAGCTCAGGAACTTCCTATTAGATCTAGAGGTGGTCCCATCAATTCAATAAGCTATTACACTTTATTGTGATAATAGCGGAGCGGTTGCAAACTCGAAAGAGCCAAGGGTCCACAAGAAAGGAAAACACATTGAGCATAAGTATCACCTGATACGAAAAATTGTACAGAGAGGTGGTATTGCTGTGACCAAGATTACACGAAGAAACAACCTTACATAACCATTTACAAAAAGTTTATCGGCTAAGACTTTTGATAGTCATGTAAAGGGTATGGGAGTCAGATATATGACAGCATGATTTTGAGTATAAGTGGAAGATTATTAGGGTTGGTATACTGAAAATCATATTTTTAGTTTTAAATTTTATTTTAATAAAATTAATTTTTTCATTTTATAAGAATCTTAATGAGCAATGTATGTATATCATTTATTTAATGTTATGCATAAATACCCTTTATTTTGTATAGTATTTAATCTGATATGTAGAGTACAGCTTGCACGTAAAAGATTAGATTTTAGATTCTTACAGAATATAAGTTTTATGTTCACAGTTTAAATAGAAATGAACATACCATTGGTACGACTGTAGTACAGAGTTTTAGTAAGTCTATCTTGGTTACGGAGAATAGATAATAGTATCATCTATTATTCCAACTCTCTGTACTAGTACACCTTGTGTGTATTGAACGGGATAAATTGGGATAATTAATTTTATACTGACTATATAAATTAATTCATACCCCAAGGTTATTATGAATAGTGCTTATACTCTTAATTCTGAAATAATTATTGATTTGCGTATATTTAATATTCGTTTGTTTTGATTCATTAGATGATGCGATCTTATATGGGTCTATATTCCCGGTGAGTTGAATAGCGGTATTATTTATATGGCGAATTTTAATTATTGACGGAATCTACATCCTAAATGATCAGAATTGACAATACCCCCTTAAGGAAGTTTATAAGTTTTGACCAGGCTAAACCCTACATGTGGATTTGATTATTCAACGGTTAAATAAGTTAAGCGGAAAGGATTAAGAAATTTTAAGATGCCGATTAAATTAAATTGTTAGTAATAAATTTAATTGGCGGGTATTGGGAATCTTAACATGGGGAGAAATGTTAAACATTTAATAACCGGAGCTCAATGCAAGATGGTCTTGAGATTGTGGGTCAGAGTGCAATTATAATTCTTTAGTGGTGTAAACTATAATTTAGTATTTTATGAAAATTGTAGAAATCACTGCAAGGTTTTATAATTGCAGATACTGCTATGAGGTTTGCTTAATTGCAAAAATCGCTGGATACGTATCTGTGTTCCATTAGAAGTCAGATTCATAATTACTCCACGGGTCCCTACTGTAACCATATAAATATGCGGGTAGACTAAACCATACTCATAACTTGTTTTCAAGACTAAAGTTATCCAGGTTCTATCGGTATGAGTTCTCGATAGATTATAACCCACACTATATTCAAGAATCGTATAAGAGAATACTATAGAAGGTCTGACAGGAGTTTCAACTCGGAATCAAAATCGTAGTTGAAGAATCGACTAATAAAAAGGTATTCTTCTAAATTACCTGTGGTTGCACGGGTTTTAATTTTGATCGTTCGTCGTCAAAAGTTTTATCTGAAGCCCATTTCGGCGTTTGCCTGTGCAGTTAATTTTTATCAAAAATTGTTAGCAAAAATAATGATCTTTACAGTTTTGCCTCCAACAAATATCCACCTTGAATGGCCCCTCAGGGGTGAGAATAGACTATCTCCAAGCCAATACGAGCTCTACGAACTCCTTCAATGCAAATAAGACCGCAAACAAGGCTCTGGAAGTGTATAATGGATGGGAGAATATCGGATGAGGGTGTATTTGGGCAGAGTTTGAACCTCCAAGTTATTCTTCTTGTTGTTTTGCTTGAAAATGCCACCTATTTATAGGCAAGGTGAGCAACACAGACCCCCTCTAGAATGCTGCCATCTATCCAAAAAGGGATAATAGTGACGGTCGCTACCTTTTTGCTTTTTCAAAATAACGGTCGCTACCTTTTATGGTGATAAAAAGGATAGTTGCAACTTTCAAAAGTCGCGGCTAGGATCAAAAGATGCGATCGTGACAAAGGAAGTCACGGCCTAGTTTAGAGTTCGCAAAAAGGTCATGACCGTTACATAAAAGTCACGGCCTAAATGTTATTTGGTGATTTTCTTGGGTTTTGAGCCATAATCATGATTCTGCTTGCTTGAGAGTATCTTTGAGCATGATTCTCACACTTTCATCATTGCAATGCATTCGAGACGGGTGCCTAATATTCAGCTTGGTCAGATAGGGGTGTTTACAATTTCTGCCATATAGAATGCCCAAAAGATACCCAGTGAACCTCTTTTTTTAAACTAATTTTCAAAATGTGCCACCTAGCAGAGTTCGCTCGAGCAGACTCTCCACCGATCGAGCAGTGAGATACCCGAGAGCAAACTACGTACCCAAAATCCTGAAAATTTGTCTTAGTGTTGGAAAGTCACCCATTTTCCTCATCCTTTGATCATAGTTTAAGATCAGCAAAAATATGAATTAAAACATATATTTAACATTGAAATAACTTACAACTTCACAAAAACTTGAAAATCAACATTTTAATCCATAAAATTTCATACAAAATTGAGAAATTAAACCCAAAGGCAACCCAACGTTCTCACATGCATACATTTCATGAGTCATGGCCTTAGGGCCTAACAAAAGGAATAGCTACCGAATCAAATACATTCTCCCAATGTATCAAGAATTGCAATTTTTATAACTCAAAACTCCAATGATACAACCAAAGGAATACATGAAATTTCTTCAAAGAAGACGACCCACCAAGGCCCCAGCTATGGTCCACCTCACTCGATGACTTGTTTTTCGTATTCACCTGAAATTGTTTATACATGATGAGCTGAGGCTCGTAGGAAAAAAACTAAAGACAAACAAATGCTTGACATACGAGGATGATTATATGAAATGCACCACGTAGTTTTATCAAAAAACTAAGTCCATTTTTCAAACAAGTTTTCATTCACATAACAGGGTTTTCATAAACAAACCAATTTTATTTTCAAATACAACACCATGATTTTAGCCTTCCACTTCCTTATTATTTTCAAACCGTTTTAATAATTTTACATTCCCAATTACCTTCCACATTTACCACAATTTCCAACCGTTCAATTAAGATTTGGTAAACCCAATTCCAACCACAATTTTCATACTTTTAATTACTCTCAACCATTAACCAAGGTCTTTCGAACCCAAACCAATTTTTGATTTAATTAAGTACCAAAACCTGGACGGCGCCTATAAACCCAAGCGTAGTTATCACAAACAGGCCACACGAGGCCCAATGGATAAGTATCTATACTATAGCCTGACACAGAGAGCGCACATTTTTGGTTTTTCTCGAAAACATTGATGGGTGGGCCGTCTAAAGCACACTTTTATGGAGATTAATCCAATGGAAGGGCCTACCATACATTGTGTAAGTTTTCGATCTTTAACCGAGGTGCTACTCAAGCCCAACTTAAGTATCTAATCAAATCATACAGTACCTTAATTAGTTCATTTATATTAAAACCAACGCGAGTCAAACCAAAAAATGGTTCCTCTCGTTAACACCCAACACATTTAGGGTTAAGCCATTTCAACACATACTTTGTTCTCATTCACTTTACATTCGGGTTTAATTAATTCAAAATCCCCAATCAATCATCACGCGATTTTCACATTTTACCAAACTCATATGATTTGTTCAAAATTCTCAACCCATCATTTCATAGTTTTCACATTTTCTCAAAGTTCATGAAATTTATACGCAAATAGGTTAACACAACCTCTGATTTACCAAAAATCAAGTCAATTTAATCATTTAAGTTCACCAACCCAAAAAGCCCCAATTTATTTAAGGTTTAACCTAACTAAAATCCTAACTCCACATATTCCAAACTAAAGCATTACCAACAAGAAGAAGAAGATAGATTTAACACAAATCATGCTTAAATTCATAAACTATCATGCTTTAACATCACAATCCATCATAAGCTTCCTAAAATCATATATTTTCATGCTTTTAAGTAAATACAACAAGGAATACAATCCATATCCATACAAGGATCAAAGTTAGTCTTAGATCCTACCTCTTTGGTGATGAATTGTCACGCCCTAAACTCTAGGGTCACGTGAAAGCCCACCAAACACCATTTATGAAAATAAAATTTTTGGTTGGAACACCATCAATCTAAAAATACAGCATTTGGATAAAAAGAGTACCCAAGGCTCATCTCTCATAAACGGGAAACATTCAGTTCCATACATTCATAAAATATATCGTCTTAAGGCGAACAAAACTTGTCTTCAGAAACAGGCATCGCATGTAAGGATACATGTCTCTAAACAATAGGAAAACTAAAACAAGTCTTCCGCCTCCACAGGCACCTCTAGGTCAATTCCTCATAATCACCTATACCTGAAAAAAAATTGCATAAAATCTCACACCGTGAGCCGAAGCCCAATAGAAACAGACTATAAGTTGTAAAACAGGATATGCAATCATATAATATGAGCTAACTCAACCACAGGAGTCTAAAAAGGGTCTTCCAACCTTAAAATCTTGCATTGAAAATAGTGCAAATAACGTGCCATAGTTAAGAAAAAACAATAACCAAAATGTGATTTTCCACTCGGATCACACAGCCTAGGAAAATATAAAGAAATGATTCCTATATACCGACTCTGTCACACACTGGGATAAAGGTAACAACTATAGACTCCTGCCCCTTACCCTAGTCCTGAACTATTTAAGGCCTGTTAGGTAGTGACAAATTCTATACGGAGTTACAAAAACGACCACTTAGTTTACGGTCCCGAAAACCGAGGGCACTAAACACCCACCACCTCCTTTACAGGGATTAACCTGAAGGCACAAAGGTACCTACTCTGTATACGTTTTCAGACTTTCACCGAGGAGCAATGCCAGCCCAATACACGCCCGTTATCCCGATACATCTAACGAATCATTTAAAAACCAGCACGTAGCTCAACTATGAAAAACCCGTAAAACAATTATACATGAACATGTATAAAAGATCCAACATCCATGGAGAAAAACTAGCCTGTAAAACATGTTTTGACCGTTTTCAACAAAATGTTTAAAAGCTGAGACTCAACCCCGAGGATTAACTCTAAACCTCCAAAACACGTTTTTTTTTCAAGATTTTCACAAATCTCCTCGTTTTCAAGCCTCCTTTTTTAAAACCACGAATAAATATCACATTTTAGGAAACCATGGGCTCTTGCAACTCACCCCAATCTAAAAACTCTTCTTCTCACACAAAGAAAGAAAATGGTCACCACCAACAGAAAAAGTGTTGACACAAACAACAAAGGTATCAGCACAAACAGCAAAAGGTGTCGACACAAAAGAATTGAGAAATTCAATGCAAACAGCACAGAACACTCAACATCAATAGAACAAAAATAGTCGACACCAACAGAAAAAAGTATCGACACAAAAAAATAGAATTTTCAAATTACTGAATAAGCGACTGAGCGATGGCGGAAAACAAACCCTAGCGACGAAAAAAATCTTCTCAGCCTAAATTTAGCCAGCCAACCACCCCTTTTTCAACCTATGGACATACACAAGCCCAAAACAAGAAGAAAACACCGAAAGGAAAGCCTCAACACTCATTTCATCCAACTAAAATCAATCAAAATTGATTTTGAACCAAAACCTAACTTTTTAAAACATAAAACGGTTTCTCATGCATTTTTAAATGGTAAAAACACATATAATTGCACGTAACATCTCTTTAAGACATGAGAGTCTAAGATCCTACCTCGGTCAGTCAAAAACTCGACGTTCCAAACCACATGAAAAGACGAACTTTGTCAGAATAAAATTTCGTTCAGATGAACGTGTAGGCCTCGATGTAGATAGCAAGGATCTGCTACTCGATAACCAAAAATAAAGTCCAGGTCCCAAGAAAATCTAAAGAGAAGGCAGAGATTTTAGTTTGAGAAAAAGAAACTTAGCCTTCAAGTTTTCTAAAATAACTCCACAAATATCTAAATGCTAGATATTTATAGGCCACAAATATCCAACCCAACATGCATTTTTAAGCCCGAACAAGCGTAAAACACAAATATACATACTGCGACACATAAGCATAAATGAACACGTCGAATATATATAACGAAAAAGAAATAAAACCGGGTCACACATCAATCCACAAGAACCAATCTCTAGCAAGCTTCAAACATGAAAATCACCAACCGCTCAGTGAGAAAGGAGCTTCCAACGCGTATGTTAACCTTTCAATAGCACAAGATCAAGAGGGGAGCATGAGAAATCCGCCATTAAAGGTTTAAAGAAGCTCAGGAGAGCTCCAAGAGGTTCCTAGGGTTTATTCTTGAGCATAGAGAGAGAGGGATGAGAGAAAATGACCAGAAGAAGCTCCACTTATGCTTTTTAAAAAGCTGTATGCTGACTGTCCGCTCGAGCGGACTAGTGACCGCTCGAGTGGTCGCCGATGTGCATGATTCCGAAGAAAAGATACATATAAGGTTCAAATTTTTATGCCAAACACCTCGCAACTCATCCAAATAACTCATAATAATTGTCCTCATGCATTACCAAGCTCACAATTATCTTCAACAATTATTACCATAATCAAATTTTAAATTCTTTCTCAAATGTAAAGCATTTTTTCACTTTTCACCAAAAGTCCCAAGACAAGTCTTAATTAATCCTCAAATTAAAAAGGAACTGAATCCCTACATAGTTTCTTCTCCTAAGGCCATTTAATTAGAGATTTTAGGGTGAAGTGGTTCTGGGTGTGGTTCTAAAGAGAAACTAACCTTAGTATCTCTCTTAAGCTTGGTTTTTATGGTACATTTTCATTGCATACTAAGGATATTATATTAAGGGTTAACTTTTCTTAAAGAGTTGTTGGGTTTGAGTTTATTGATGGTGGAGTGAAGAGATTTACATGTCAGAAAACATTCGAAACAGTAACATGATCAGAAGTGAATTAATCTATTTGAAGATAAAATTAAAACATTTCATATCAATAAGAGTTTAAACATCGCAAAGGTTTACAACGCTATTTCAGAGCATACTAATCATTTATTTATAGATTGGGACCTCAGTAGATTTAAGGGCTCTGGTGCCCTTTAAAACTTCTTTGGCAAAACTAGGTGTTGAACTAGGACTAAAGATACTTAAGCAAATAGTGGTAGAAAGGTGGATCACTTATGAAAACTTTGTTCATGTTCTGAGGATCCCTTGGTACTAAAGTAAACATCCTTTCATCAATTACCATCATATTCTGGTATGTCTCTTTTCGAAAGAATTACATGGGCGAATTAGTTCTCTTTGATCATTCATTCCTCACAACGTATTGGAGTTGGGTCTATTTTCGATTCTCTTGTTGATAACTGAATGTAGGATTTTTAGGTTTTCTGGACACAGATTGTCTTTTCCTTTCTTTGGGTTGTGGGGGTGCATAGTTAGGAAGTAAAGTTCTATTTCTTATAGTTGGATTTGGATTACCTTAACTAGTATGTCCGTTCTTCATTGAAGTTGCTCTAATTGTTTGTTTATATTTGTTGTGATGTGGCCTTGCATATTTCTAAGGGTAGGAGTCATGACTGCGATTTATAAGGTCATGGTTAGAATTACAGATTTTGTTGTTTCATTTGTATTTTGCGTAAAAGATTTAGCATTTACTATTATGATGGAATTAGTGTCTTAAGAGAATAAACTCAACTCGATTAATGTTTTCGGACTTTTCATTAGAATAAACGGTGATTATGCGTTCTTTTATTTGGAATTCAAGAATAATTGCTCGGGCAGTACAGCAAAAGTATTCGATATTTAGTTTGATAACAACTAGTTTTATCTAAAATATAGTTTCATCTTCTAGGATTTTTGCATATTTGAATTTCCTATAGGATTCTTAGGGTATCTACAGAATTTGAACTAGTTTTTGGGATTCAGCAAAAGGTGGTTTGTTATAGATGCGATAAAGGATAATGGATCTTACTATCTGAGTTTGTCTCTAAATTATTTGGCGTATTCTGGGTGTTCACCTAAGTTATCGTATTATCCATGTTCCTAATATAGGATATCCTAAGAATAAAATACACTGCAACTATCACAGCTTCAAAAGTAATACTTTGAAGTAAGATAGTGAAGTACTCACTCATAATATTATATTCTTAAGAACATGTAAGAAAATACAAAACTAATTAACAAGCTTCCAAAATACTATTATCTCATGTCCAAAACACTATCCATTCTTATCCCGATCTCATACTCCTAATTATTTGTAGGTCTAAAAAAATTGGCTTAAAACTGGTATTAGGTCCTAATTGTCAAGTTCAGAGAAGTTGTTATCGAGGTTCGAGGGAATGAATTCTATCGGGGCATGAATTTAGCCTAATTCAGTTTACAACTGGTTCTTGCATGGGGGTGGTAATTGGTAATTCTATCGAGTTTGGAACAAGATTTCAAGGGAGGTTGACTGGTCTTGTGTCTATATACTATAATTTTATTTAATAACTTTTTATAGAGCTCCAAATTATTTATTTCTATAACTCCTTTTGGTACTTATGTTTTTTTTTTTCCGATTATACATGACTATTGTTTGTCTTATTGAATAATCTTTCGTCTTCTATTCTTATAAAACTTGCTAGAATCTCTATTGTTCTCATGAGGGTACTACAAGTAGTGTGGTAAGATGGTATTATCTAAATGTATCTGTGAGACCCTGACCCATTTTATTTTAAAATGATTTAAGTGTTGATGGAGTTGGAGTTAACACTTGACCTTGGTGATATTTTAGGTGCATATTTGGGCCTGTATATGGATCTCTGGAGCTTTTTTTTAGTTGGCAAGAGAGTTCAGTCGACTGAAGTTGGAGGCTCAGTCGACTGACCTGGACATTGGAAAATTTTTGTGGATTCCAGTAGCTTTTCAGTTGACTAAGGGTGGCAATCCAGTCGACTGAGTTGAGTTGGTGCGGGTTCAGTTGACTGATGGGGATGGCTCAGTCGACTGACTTGAGGCAGTGGAGAGTTTTTGGCCTTTCAAGTAGCCTTTTAGTCGACTAAACTTGTGGGTCCAGTTGATTGACCTCCTGTGTTTGGGCGTGGCATATAAATATCAGCCTTTTGGAAGATATTTTCAGATCTAGTTTCTTTTAAGCTAAGTTTCACATAAAAGCTCCACCTTCTCTTTGGTTTTTTGTGGGCCCTGGGCTTGGTTTTTGGCAAGCGAATAACAAATTCTTAGTATCTGTGCCGAGGGCTTCGTGTTCTTCCAAATAAAATCTTGTTTTGACGAGGTTCGTTTTTTAAGGCGTCAAGTTTTTGACTCAACGAGGTAGGATCCTAAACTATCTTGTCTTCAAAGGGTGCTACGTTCGATTATATGCTTTTCTACCGTTGAAAAATGCTATACATGTTAGATTTTATGTTTAAACCATGTTTGTTCGAATAAAAAGACATGTTTTGCATATTTCTTGGTTTATTACAAGTTGGTGACGTCTGGATGTTTATGGTTTTCAAAAAGGTGGTTTAAAAACAGAGGGGTTTATGTAAAGGTATGAAAACCTAACTTTTTAGAGGTTTGGAGCTAAACCTTGTGGTTGAGTCTCGATTTTTTTAAATATTTTAGTAGAAACGGTGGAAACATTTTGAAAATGTTGTTTGGTCTCCGTTGCTAATGGATGAAGTGGCAAATGGCCATTGGATATTTTGTATATAATTAATGTACGATTTTAAATGTTTGTCGTAGTCGTGCTACGTGTTGATTTTTAATGATTTGATAGATGTGCCGTGATAGTAAGTGTGTATTTAGGTTACCATTGCTCCACGGTAAAAATCCGAAAGCTTTGCACAAGTAGGTGCTTCGCTCCCTCGGGTTAATCCCCGTAAATGAAATGGTTGCCCCAGTGGGAGGTGTGCATTGTCGTGACTTCGTATAGAACTTGTCATTACCTAGCGGGTCTTTGTATCGCTTGGGTCTAGGGTAATGGGCAAGGGTCTATAGTTGTTACCTTTGTTCTGGGTATAACAGAGTCGGTACATAGGGATCATTGTTGGTTGTACAAATCGTGTGGAAAACAACGTTTTATTATTGTTTTTCTTTAACTTTTGAACGTTATTTGCATTGTATAAAATGTGTGGTTTTAAGGATGAAAAATCGTTTTGAGGCTCGTGTAGTCAAATTGATTTTATGCTATGTGATTGCATATCTTGCTTTACTGCATCATAGTCTGTTCCTATTGGGCTTCGGCTCACGTTATGGGATTTGTAAAAAAACCTTTTTCAGGTGAACACGGTCTTGTGGGTTGATCTTGAGGTGCGCAGTGGTGGTTGATGACAAGACTCTTTTGTTTTGTCCTTGTCAGGTAGTTTATACCTTTTGTATATGGATCATGTTTTGATGTAATAGGTTTTTGATTTGGAAGCATGTGTAATGTAATTCTTATGGCCGTGGAGCCGATGTATGCATGATTTATGTTTTTTGAGAGAGACCATGGGTTGGTTGTCATTCTCTGTAGTTTATTATTACGAATTTTGTTGGTTGGTTCAATGTTTTATAAAAAGATTTTCAATTGGTTTATGCTTCATATAAACTCTTGGGCTTCGAGAGAGATTTTGTAATGACTTATGCTTCTTTTAAAAAGTTATTTCCTTGCCCAAAATGTTTGTTTTGTTTCAAAGGCTTGGCTTTTGGGGTTGTGGCCCTAGCCTATTGGGCTACTCTTTTAAATAAATAAACCATTGATAGTGCATTTTACAATGGTTTTAGCCTCGTTTTGGCGTTATGATTTTTGACCCGTATGTGTTTGGGCGGTTTTAGTAGATCGTAGTATCCCAAAATGGTTGTTCATGGGCATTTCACATGACCCAGAGTTTGGGGCGTAACAACTTGGTACCAGAGCTCTAGGTTCGAATACCTAAGAAATGTGGAAAGATGGTGCATCACCTTGTGAAGAAAGAAGTGTGTGCTTAGCTGCATGTGTTTAAGTATTTTTATACCATGAGCATGATAACTTGTTGAGCATGAGGATATTATGTATATGTGAGTATAGAGATTGGACCTTAGGATTGATTAGTCTTGCCTTCAGGCATTTGGATTAACAAATTTGGAACCCAACTTAGAAATGCGTTTGGTCGACGTATTTTCTAGCAAAGAATCTAAGTAGGTTATCCAAAGTGATGCGTCATTCTTGTTGGTTCTCTTCGGTATGTGTGATGTGTTTGCATAATTATTTTGACTAAGTGCTAGCATGATTATGGTATGTGCTAGAGGATCAACCTTAGGTTGTTGTGTTTTATATTTCTTTTATATATGAACTGTGTAACCTGGGAAAGGGTGAGGCCATGGTTTGGGTCTTGGATGTGTGGCTTGGTTGCGGTTGGTTGCCGAAAGGTAAGATTGTGAGTTGAGTATCGATCGCTTGGTGCATAGTAGAACTCGTTGGTGAGTTGGGGATTAGCTATGTGAAGTCAACCTTAGTTAGTAAACTATTGAGCATTTGTATGAGCAGAGCTTTGTTTGGGTATAGTTGAAAATGGCTTGGTTTTAGTAGATGGCTCCTCTTAGGAGTATGTTTCTAGAAGTTAAAGTTGTGTTATAGATGACCTTGTGAGTAAGGGTGATGGGACGACGAAGACCCTAGGAAATTAGCTGTTGTGATTGGATTTGTGGATAGTAGTAATCCCTTTCGGTTAAGGTTTGGTGTGCGTGGTTTTGGCCGTGTGACGAATTAAGTACGTCGTGAGCCATGCTATATCATGATTCGTGTACTTGGGCTGAGGTATAGACGGGAACATAGTAGATGGGGGCATAGTAAACCTTGGCCAAGCGTATGTTGAGATGGCAGAATGTAAGTGGTTTTGGAAATATCCCTTACTCGCGAGGTTTTGTTGGTAGTTCGAATGGTGTCTAATGACTTTTAACGTTGTATACCTTAGTAAGGTTTGGGAATTGAGTCACGAGTGAATAAGCTCGAGGATATGGGGATGAGTATGAGTTGTAGATATGCTGGGATGAGCATAGGTCGCGATGGTGTTGGAATGTGTAAGGGTTTGGGTTACGATTTTAACATGCAGCGAGTATCAGTTCTGTGGGATTCCTACAAGAATGCAAGCCCATGGTTTGGTCATTATCTTAGTGATTAGGAGATCATGTTTGGGAATCGTGCTGGTGTATGAGGTTTGAAAGGGGCGTAGAAAGGTTTGATAATGTGGTTGGCTTAGTGCTGAGGCGATGTATCCTGAGCATGCTATGTCTGGAGGTTGTTTGTGTTCGACCTTAGGCTCAGAGGTGGGTAAGCTGTTTGCCCATGGGAAGGAAGTAAGAAGTAATAAGGTTCAACAGTGTACCGTGTGGTTTGGCTGGCCTAGGGCAATAGGCGAGAAATCGTGGGTTAAGATGTTAGTGATCGATGTGTACATCGAGGGCGGAAGTGCAGAACACGTTTGTGTAGTCATGGGAGTTATTAGTAACATTGGATACAAGGTCTCAAAATTGAATTTCCTTTATGTGGTGCCATGCGCTTTCTATGTGAGTTGCTTGGATAGTGGGCTCGAAGCCGTGACATGGTTGTGGTTTACCTAAGGAGAGTTAGGTTAGTGAAGCGTAACCTTGTGAAGTGAGGTCTTGGCGCGGTGGGAATGTTAGCATTGTGTCTCTGTGTATGACTGGTAATGAGCTTGTGGTTCTATGGGATGTATCATACAAGGTATGAGGATTGATGGTGTTCATGTATGTGCAGAGAAGGTCTGAAAGTTGAGAGCTTAGTGTAGTGGATGATCTGGGTATCGTGTTCAGGGTCAATGGCAGTAGTATGATTATGGTCGATGTGGCCTTAAGGTAAGATTTACGGGGTTCTTTGGGGACCAAATGTTGATGGGTACTTGTAGTACGTTGAGGTTGGGTCATAATTTTTGGTTGGCTATTTCTTTCTCAGGAAGAAGATATAGTTGTCTTGCGAATAGTTGTGGTGCGGACGGTTCCACCTTAGTTAAGCGTAACTGTTGGGATCGTTGGTTGATTCTTGGTCTGGTTGATTGGGGAGATGGGAGTTTCTGTGGATTAGTATTCGTGTTGTGATCTGTGAGTTTGTGCATAAGGAATGGGTACTACCAGGATCGGGTGATTGGAGGACTGAGTTCCTCATGGATTTTTTGGTTTTCTGGATGGAGTTTGTTTTCTCTACCATATGATTGTAAGCATGTGGGGTTGTGTTCCCTATAAGATCGAGTTAATAGACACAGAATGTTTGTCCTTGCTGAAGGGGAAGTTAGTGTTGAGACGTAGAGTTCTTTTCTGTAGTGATCAACTGAGAATCGTTAACCGTTATGTGCAGTTTATTCAGAATTTATGGGGCTGTGGTTGTGCTTCTAGCTCTTGGCAGAGTGAGAATTTTTTCAGAATCGTGCAGCTAGGATATTCACATGGTGGGGTTCTAGTAGTTCTAATAGACTTTTTATGAGTCTGGATTTGTGTTCTGTTTGGGGATTGGAATTACTCAGAGTTCTTAGAGTCGAGGAGTGAACGCCGACTGTGGTAAGTGTTGTGTTTTCACATCACTGTTTGTTTGGATGGTGGTTCCGAGAATATGGTAAGGTATGAGTTAAGAAAGATTCGATGTTTGAGAAGGCTTGGTTGGTATGGCCTATTGGGACTGATGTTGTTGTTTTGTTTAGGATGGAAGGGCCGTGATAAGAGTTATGTATAAGAGGAAAGTGCTAAGTGTAAGATGTAAGTCATGGTTGGTAACTTGACGGATAAGCCTTGAGTTTGATGTCAGATGACGGTGATCATGTCTCATTTGTGATTGACCTATAGACTTAGAATCAGTGATCTGATGGTGAGACATTGAGTTGTGTAGTGATGTGCTATTGCATGGGAGACATGATTGAGTTTATGTAGGTTATTAGATACCTATGATATGTTCTGTCTACGTGGCGTGTCTGGTCTGACTGACTCGATGGGGGTCAGATGACTTCGTGGCTGTGATGTTGGGTTGGTTTTCGGTTGTGTGGAATCTTGTCTTGAACAATGGTGTGACTCCTAGAGTTTTTCCAAGGTGAGAATTAGGATTCGTGATGGAAGATTAAATAGAGGATGAAGTTTTAGATGAAGTGTGTTCTTGGGTATTCCAGGTGAATTGAATGAGTTATCTCTAGAATCAAGTGTTTGTGTTGTTGCTCGTGGATGGGCGTTGTGTCAACTACGTGATGGCGTTATTAGCATCTACATGGTAGCGATGTGGTATCAAAGTGGGTGGTCATCAGGGATCGTCAGAGCTTGAGTAAGATTTGTGCGTGGAGCATGTGACTTCGTGTGACCAATGTCAGCATTGATGTCGTGTGTTTGGACTCACAGAAATAGTCCTTAGTGAGCATTGTGACGTGCGATCGAGCCGATATGTGGCAGTGTGGACGAGCGTGATAGTCTCTATGTCCTAGAGTAGAGAGTGTTTGGGACTAGGTTTCATAGTGGATTGGTCTTTTGTTATGCATTTGATGCTGGAGTGGATTGTGTTCAATGAGAGTTATGTTTTGAGGTTTTGGCAATGTGAGTTAGAGTTTGATTCGATGTTTTAGAGATGCTAGTAGTGTCAGTGGGACTTGCACGTGCGGGCAGCCTGTATGGAGGTTGATTCTTCAAAGACATGTTTACCTTGTGTGACGGCAGTTTTAGGGTTTCAATTGATGAGACATTTCTGCTATTATGTAGTGTTGTTGGGTTTGCATCAGAGATTGTTAATGGTTTATAGGCTAGAGTTTGGCCTGAGTTTCAGTGTTGAATTTCAGAAACGAAATTCCTTTAAGATGGGGAGAGTTGTGAGACCCTGACCTGTTTTATTTTAAAATGATTTAAGTGTTGATGGAGTTGGAGTTAACACTTGACCTTGGTGATATTTTAGGTGCATATTTGGGCCTGTATATGGATCTCTGGAGCTTTTTTTCAGTTGGCAAGAAAGTTCAGTCGATTGAAGTTGGAGGCCGAGTCGACTGACCTGGATACTAGAAAATTTTTGTAGATTCCAGTAGCTTTTTAGTCGATTGAGGGTGGCGATCTAGTCGACAGAGTTGAGTCAGTGGTGCTTCAGTTGACTGATGTGGATGACTCAATCGACTGACTTGAGGCGGAGGAGAGTTTTTGGGGTTTCCAGTCGACTGACCTCTTGTGTTTGGGCGTGGCCTATAATATCAGCTTTTTGGAAGATATTTTCATATCTGGCTTCTTCTAAGCTAAGTTTCACATAAAAGCTCCACCTTCTTTCCAGTTTTTTGTGGGCCCAAGGCTTGGTTTTTGGTGAGCGAATAGCAGATTCTTAGTATCCGTGCCGGGGGCTTCGCGTTCATCCAGATAGAATCATGTTTCGATAGGGTTTGTTTTTCGAGGCGTCGAGTTTTTGACTCAACGAGGTTGGATCCTAGACTATTTTGTCTTTAAAGGGTGCTACGTGCAATTATATGCTTTTCTACCGTTGAAAAATGCTATACAAGTTAGATTTTATGTTTAAACCATGCTTGTTCGGATAAAAAGGCATATTTTTCATATTTCTTGATTTATTACATGTTGGTGGACATGTGAATGTCCATGGTTTTCCAAAAGGTGGTTTCAAAACGGAGAGGTTTGTGTAAAGGTATGAAAACCTAACTTTCTGGAGGTTTGGAGCTAACCCTTGGGGTTGAGTCTCGCTTTTTTTAAACGTTTTGGTATAAACGGTGGAAACATTTTGAAAATATTGTTTGGTCTCCGTGTGTGACACCCCGTTCCCCGGGCATGTCAGGACATATGTAACTACAAATAAAGGACATATTCTAGCCGAACATTCATAGATACATAAGATAGTTACTACATCATTAACGGTTCAGACTTTGTTCGAATTCTTAATAATTACAGTCATCCAGAAAACTTAACAAAAGTTACATTATGCCCGTGAAAAACTGAACAAAAAAGATCAAAAGAAAATATCTGTTGGGGTCTGCAGGCTCCTGCCACTCTCATTCTTCCACAAAATCTTCTCCTTCAACGAACTCGCCTTCTTCAAATAATTCTTCGTCTTTACCTGTGGCACGAATGCCATGAGCCGGAGCCGAGAAGCAAATTCCCTAAACCGTCTAACAAACACACAACAAAATATCCTACAATACATATCGTATAATACCCAATACAATTTAAGGCTAAATAGACAAACAATTTAACATTTTCAACAAGATAAGCATATGTAAGAACAATTGTGCGAGTGCGTGATGCAGATGAATGCAATGCAGTTGCCCAACCCAACATACATCCAAAACAATATTGTGAATTTCACACCGGGAATTACAGAGTGGACTTGATGGCTCTTGATCACCAAACCTATCCTCGCCTCGTTGCGAATAGTAAATTTTTATTGCCGAGCTTTATGCCACAGCTGTTTTGCTCAATGGCAACGGCGTGGGGACCGACCTTTATCCAATTTTATCCATTCTTATTCCAGGTCGACTAGTCCCACCTTAAGAACCAAGATACTCATTAGGTGTCAACGCAAAGTCTATTAATAACAGGGATTTCAAAAGACACTTCACATTATTTAGAGTACCAAGATGAGGGATTTAGGAACGCCGCTCTTCTCTGAAGTTACCACCGCAGTGAGGTTAGGTCCGCCGAATTAGGCTCTTCTCCGAATTACCCTTCAAAATATCGTGGTAATGGGGTTTAGGTCCTCCATAATTAGGCTCTTCTCCGAAGTTACCACCGCAGTGGGGTTAGGTCCGCAGAATTAGGCTCTTCTCTGAAGTTACCCAATTTTCCCGTGTTAACACCACTTCTATAATTTCACCATAACTCAAGGAGCAACGAAAACCAAGGGGATATATACTCAACAAGTATGACCGAGGTTTAAAATAACCAAAACAAGTGTACAGGATGCAACCCACAATGATAGGTACAAAAGAGACTACAATAACCCAAGATGCCAGTGTAGGAATGCTCATAATGTGCAATATGCTTCTCGTGTGCAAATAATTATAGCATGGCATATAAATATGATATGACACGTGGTACAACTTGCTAAAGCATCAAGTACAAGCATGTGAAGCATAATCACAATTTAAGCGACATAGAATCGAATCATCGGCATGAGTTTATTTCATCAAAAGTATCAGTTTCATATACTAATTACTTACAAAATTCATACAAGCTTCACACACTCAAGTCTCATAAGTAACACCATTCAAACACTTAGCAAATTTTAGGTACAAGTTTTAATTGCTAGTTTTAACGTTACGACAGCGTTTTGAAATGCTTACACGTATATTTAATTTCTGAAATTTTAACAACAATTAGAAAAAAATATTTCCTATAACTTTTATATTTATCACCAAGGTCAGTTCCTAAAGTAAAAAGGTCATTTATTTTATTTTATTAAAAACCCTTCAGCATTTTACAGAGAAAATTATAGAAATTAGGCCTCTATTGGCCACGGTTTTTTGGTATCATTTAAAAGGCTACGGCTCTGAATTTTGGTGATATTTTAGCTTAAGGTGTCCCCTACAATTTTCATGTTTTGTGCTAAGGCAAGTTAATTGGAAAAAGTTTGAACTTTTGGCCAATTCATAAAAAGGGTTCAGTTAGCCAAAAAAGGGTATGCAGAGTGTGTTTTTGACAGAGAAGGTTCAAAACCTTTGGGGTATCATCCGAGGGTATTTTGAGCTAATTTTTGCTCAGTGATTATTTTAATATGTCAGCTACAAAGTTCATGTTTACCACTTCTGTATTTGGTCTCTAAAATGTTATGTTTTAGGTCTCACAAAAATATGTGACAGAGAGGTCTGTCAGTCACTAAACATTAACAGTGATTTAGGGAAGGCTTTTGACCTATCAAGACTACATAGTTTTGGTTCATTTTTGGTGAACATAACGATAAATATTCCCTCTACAAGTTTTGTGTTTTGACCTAAGCTCAGTTCTCACTCTAACTTAAGGTTTTTAGGTCTGCAACTGAAAGTGATCAAGATCTGACACTCTTTGGAACAAATGGAATATCTGGAGTTATAACCAACGAAATTACTTCAAAGAAATTTTTTATGAAAGAGAACTCAAAAATATAACTCTGGACACAAAAATCACTTTAATACCATTTTTCTACATTTAGTTATGATGTTTTAAATTTGGTGACAAAAAGTGAGTAAGTCCAAAAAGTCAGGCTACTTAGGGTTTTGATTGCTTAGCCTATGTTGTGTACATTTTAGACATGTTTTCTTTACATGCATGTAATAAACTCACATAAACCAAAACTCCAGAATACACACAAGCCATAAAACTTAAAAACATACACACGCAATCTCATACAAAACACCATCTTACACAAACAGCCCATGTTCCACTCCTATGACGCCTTTTTTACTCATTCTTTATTTTATTTTCTTAGGGTTTGTTATAGAGATGGATTGAGAGGCATATTAGGGGAGAATATCAGAGGGTGTGAAGGAGTTGCTTACCTCTTTTGATACTACAAAGATTGAAAAAGAAATGGATTTAGTTTCAATGCTTCTCCTTGCTTCCTCCTAACTCCTCATTCCTTCCTTCTTCCTTCTTCTCTTCCTCCTAACTCCTCATTCCTTCCTTCTTCCTTCTTCTCTTCTTCTCTTCTTCTTCTTTGTAGACACTTAGAAACTTTTTTGGAGGTCTCTTTCACTCTCTCACCCTCTCAGCAGAACCATATGAAGGAGAATGGGGAGGGTCTATGTCTCATTTCATAAGAAAAATGTTAATAAAAATAATTATGACATTTATGTAATTTTTGAATTTTTTAATTTCCTCATTGGGAGGGGCTTGAGGTATGAAAAATCAGATTTTGGGCAGGTGAATTTCGTCCATGCAGTGTTTGGGAGACTAAAAAGCTGATTTGGGAGTTAATTTGGGTTTTAATTTATATTTTGGTGCATTTTGTGTACATAAATACATAAAATAATAATTTTATGTACCTAAACCTATTAAAATCTATTATATTAATGTATTTATAATTTATTTAGTCTTTCCATGATTTTTCATAATTTTGATAGTAATTAATTAAATAAGTGTAACATTTTAAGCTAAATTAAGTTAGTTTGACTAGAATTTACTTTTTCATTTATTTATTGTGTAGAGATATTAAATAATTATTTATTTGCTTTTTTTGAGCTACATTATTATATTATTATGTATATTGCTTGTATAAAAAGTATTAGATCAAAATAATGCTTAATTTATACATTTTTCCTCATTTTTAAGCTTAAAAAGGCAAAAAGTAGCTTTTTAGGCACAAATTCCTAGGTGGCCGGCCATGCAAGAGTATTTTGGTCATTTTTATTGTTATTTTGTATTTTATGAATTATTTGTATATAAATACCTAATTTTGGGTGTCCGTGGGTTAAATTTTAAATTTTTAGCACTTTTTGCTGTATTATGGGCAAACTGGTTATTTTACCTTAATTATAAGAATTTTTTATTTTTAATTTAATATTTTATATTATTTACTTAATTTAAACTATCCCGAGACTTTTCAAAGCGTTAGGGCCTTGTCTCTGAGTATTTAGTGTCTTTTAGGATTTTCGGGTTAAAATTAGGGTTTTGGGTTACTTTGAATTTTTTGGGCTAATTAGGGTTTTCCTTGTTTATGTAGCGATCTAAGTTTTTGTCAACTAACCGTTTCTAATACTAGTGTTTGGGCTTAGGTCGTTCTGCGAGTAGTTACAGTCCGGGTTCTTACAACTAGGATCCGAGTCGGGATGTTACAATCCAGGTGGTTTCTCATTTGGGTCGCCATTACTCCTCGGTGAAAGTTCAAAAACTTTGCGCAAGTAGGTGTTTCGCTCCTTCGGGTTAATCCCCGTAAATAAAGTGGTTGCCCCAATGGGAGACGTGCGTTGTCGTGACACTGTATAAAACTTATCATTATCTAGTGGGTCTTTGTATGGCTTGGCTCTAGGGTAATGGGCAAGAGTCTATATTATTACCTTTGTCCCAAGTATAATAGAGTCGGTACATAGAGATCATTGTTGGTTGTACGAACCATGTGGAAAATAATGTTTTATTACTGTTTTTCTTTAACTGTTGAATGTTATTTGCATTGTATGAAATGCATGGTTTTAAGGATGAAAAGTCGTTTTGAGGTTCGTGTAGTCGAATCAATTTTATGCGATGTGATTGCATATCCTGCTTTACTGCATCATAGTCTGTTTCTATTGGATTTCGGCTCACGTTGTGGGATTTGTGAAAAATCTTTTTCAGTTGAAAGCAGTCTTGTGGGTTGATCTTGAGGTGCCCAGAGGTGATTGATGACAAGACTCTTTTGTTTTGTCGTTGTTAGGTAGCTTATACCTTTTGTATATTGATCATGTTATGATGTAATAGGTTTTTGATTTGGAAGCATGTGTAATGTAATTCTTATGACCGTGGAGTCGATATATGCATGATTTATGTTTTCGAGAGAGACCACGGGTTGGTTGTTGTTCTCCGTAGTTTATTATTACGGTTTGCGTTGGTTGGTTCAACGTTTTATAAAAAGGTTTTCGATTGGTTTATGCTTCATATAAACTCTTATGCTTTGAGAGACATTTTGGATTGGCTTATGCTTCTTTTAAAAAAGTTATTTCTTTGCCCGAAATGTGTGTTTTGTTTTAAATGCTTGGCTTTTGGGACCGTGACCCTAGCCTCTTGGGCTACTCTTTTAAATAAATTAACCCTTAGTAGTGCATTTTACAAAGATTTTAGCCTCATTTTGGCGTTATGATTTTTGACCCGTTTGTGTTTAGGCGATTTTGGTAGATCGTAATATCCTAAAACAGTTGTTCATGGGCGTTTCGTGTGACTCGAAATTTGGGGCATGACAGTGTCTATACTATCTATGATATCCATATTCTAAGGGATGTTCTAGTTATTACTAACTGCCTAACTAAGGATCCATCTAGAACATTATAAGCACATAAAAGTAGTGTGAAGTGTCCTAAATTTTGGGTTTTTTAAATTTTTTGTTCTGATACCACTTTTGTCACTACCCATTTTCTCTAATGGCATTTGTAACCGGCCAGTAAATAAAACCCACCAAAAGTCTCTATTTTTCCTCCCGAATTTTATTTTATAATTGACAATTTTTTAAAGGAATTCATTTTAAAACTCATTCTGATTTGGAATATATGGCTTGTTAGCAAAACTTAATTTATTTATTGAAAAGAAAACAAATTATTTTCTTGTGAACAAATCCATTCCAAACTTCTAGTGATCTTACTTTAAAAGATTTCTAGAGTATACTAACAAGTGCGTTTAAACATTATTCACGTCATAACATATGGCCATGCGCTATTTACAAAAATTTGAAAATAAGAACAAAAGAAAAACATTCTTCTTTAGCTATCTTTCTCTTTCATCAAGTTATGCATCACCTATGTACATAATATCAACATTCATTAGCAATATTAGCGTGAGTACACATATATCTAAATTATTACCAATTATTTAATTTCAGAATGATAACATTTAACGGTTATACTAGAAATTAGTAGGGAGTGACCCTACAAAATAAAGTGGAGATGACCATTCCATAGTCACCTTGTCGTGACTCGCTACTCTTATTACATTACCTCGTTGGTATGCCTTATCATCCCCCAGCAGCCAGAACGCCATTTAAACTATTATTCTCCTTCTTTATAATATCACAATTTCACAATCACTTTTAACAATTTTATTATCATTCAATCATATCAATATCGCATGGATCGTTATAAAGTAAAAACTTAAAACTTTAACTAATTCAGAAATCGAGTGACTCACCCAGCGTAGTAGTAACCATATTCAAGTTGGTCTAGAACTTTCAAATCTAAAACAAGCACAATAAATACTTGTTTTAGAAAAACTCTAATAACTGTGTTAACTTTCTTACTTCAAATTTTTAATTTTTTATTTGTATCAGATCGAGATTCTTATTTATATAAAAATTACTAAAAGTCACAATATGTAAAAATATATAAAAACTTATAGTTTAAACTGTTCAAATTTTCTAAAAATTATCATTTTAGGTTTAAAATATTTTATTAAAATTTTAACTTTTATTTTAAAGATCAAAACTATGTAAAAACACTTGTTTTAGTTAATTTTTAATATTTTAAAATAAAAAAATCTTGTTTCATAAAATAGTTTTATTTTATTTCTAAATATTTTTAATTCTAAAAATAATATTTATAAAATGAAAACAATGTAATATTTATAAGATAATAAAAATATAAATATTCTTATGTAAAATAATAGTTTATTTTATTTATAAATGTTTTTAATTTTAAAAATTATGAAAAATAAAATGGATTTTACATACAAATCATTAAACAAACAAAAAAACCATGCAAAATGAAACATGCAACACAAACAGGGCTATGCAAATCACTACTCAGTTTACGAAGGATGACACAACAGAAGGTTCACGCTGTAAGAGAAGGCAAGGGAGGAGTTTGGTGGTTTCTGTTCAAATTCGGACTTAGCATATGGGTAATTCGGTCGTCAATTTTGATAGCTGTTTGCAGCTACGCCAAGGTGGCAATGAGGTGGTTCTAGCTAAGTTTATGGCGGCATGTTTCGAGGTCCGTGGTGGCGGTTGCAGGTGGCCAAAGGTGGCTAAGTAAACTGTTTTTTTTTTTTTTCAAAATTTTCGAAACGGATAGTTTTTGAGTTGGTTGTTCTGAGGTTGTTTGGGGTGGTTGGTGGTGGTTCGGTGGAGGTATTTAGATGGTCGAGGAGGTGGTGGTTGCTGGTGGCAGTGGGTGACGGCTGCGGTGGTGGTGTTTGGTAATGGCAGTGTGTGTGATGAAGGGTGCGTGATGGTTCGGTGGCGGTGGTTTTGAGTCCATAGGTGTGCATGGGAGGTGGCAGGTAGTGGTTTTGGGGTGGTTAAGCGTGGTGGATGGTGGTGGCTGAGAGATGGTGGTGGTGGTGGTGGTGGTGGTGGTGGTGGTGGGGGGTTCTGGTTGATTACCGAGAATGAGCGGGGGAGAAAGAATGAACTCAAGAAAGAGAGAAAGAAGAATTAGGAGAGAGAGGGATATACTGGCGCTAGCATGATAGTGGTGGCCGATGGTGTGGGTGGCGCAACAGCGGGGTGAGGGCGCGGGGTGGTGGTGACGTCGGGTCCTCTTTTTTCTCGTTTCTTTTTTTTTCGTCTGGTTTTGCTTTTTGCTCTCGGAAGTTTTCCCCTTCTGTTATTGGTTTGAAACCTTATTTATAGCTTCCTAATCCTCTTAATCTGACATGGGTTTGGATAAGATCAAAGATTTATAATGGTAACAATTGTTGTAGCAAAATCATAGTTTTAAATAACGATTTTGCGATACGTAGTGATAACAGTTGCAGTATAACGGTATCAAAAGTATCGAATGATACGTATCGGGAATCGAATGTCGCGTACATGAATTTTCTAAAATCATTAGTATCAATTCTAAAACTCTATTAATTTAAAAAAATAAAAAATATTTTTAATTTAAATATTATCACATTTGAATCAATACCTTGCATCAAGATATATAAAAACATATTATTACTCAATACAAATATGAAGGAAAAAAAATAACATATCCCAATAGATCAATAAGTTTATACAATTAATAAAAGTATACCTCATTTTTCAAGAGCATAGAAGTTCAATGGTAGAAAGAATGCCGTGGAGTAACAAAAGGATCTTCATACTCCATATTATTATGATCATCACGACGAGTTTGTTACTTATATGCTCCATGTTCATATCCGTAATAATTGTTAAAAGTGCAATTATCATAAATATTGGTACTCTCAATACTACTAGATCCTTGTGAATAGGGCTATTTAACAATCCGCCCAACCCGCCCAGCCACCTTGTATTCGCCCGCCCCATACCGACCTAAGCAAATTTAAAAGGAAGAAATGGTGGGTTGGAGGGGTTGTAGATGAAATTCAACGAGTTAGTTGATAAGTCGGTTTCAAATCATCTAATCCGCCTAACAACCGACCCGCACCGCACATATTTTTTAGTTTTAAATTTTTAATCCTAGTACCTCCTTGAAAACAAAACAGTCAAAACAAAAACAAATCTGTAAAATATTGCTATAATATTCATTTAATTTTTAAACCGTGGCAGCATAGGCTGTAGATTTTTTTAAACTGTTCATTTAAATAGTGTTGTTTATTGAATTAAACTATTCATTTAAATATTGTTGTTAAATATTTAATTTAACCACGTCATTTGTTTGCCTTAAGCAAACAATTTATTTTTAAATATTATTGAAATTTGAATTGTGGTAGCGGGGTTGTGGGTTTCTTTGATAACCCACTTAAACAATAAATTTTATAACTTCAATAGTATATTTAATTTTTAAACTGCCAATCCGTTCAACCCGCTGTAGACACCCCAATTTGACCCCGCCTAATCTTAGGCGAATTCGATGATGAAAACAGGTAGAATAGTGCCTCAGTACGATCCTTGGGAATTGATTCAAGCACGGTATTTAAATCCAGTCATCAAAAATCTTCAAAACCAATGAAATTGTACCAAACCATCGATAACTTGTTACCTAAGTTATTGTCAAAAGTGGCGACCGCCATGTTCATTGTGGCGGCCGTCAATAGAATCTCTTGAAAACCCTAGCAAAAAGTGGCGGCGGCCAACTACAACATGGCGACCGCCAACTCACATTGTGGCGGCCGCCAATAAATCCTTTTCCAACCCAGCAGCCGCCAACTTGCATTGTGGCGGCCGCCAACTCCAAATGACCTGACGTGTCCCAAAACGTGGCAACACCTCATTGGTTGAAGAATTCTATAAATACCGTACCCCGGTGTAAGTTTTCAGGATGAATTTTGAGTGAGAGAGACTCTGCCGATATACCGAGCGATTTCGATCCCCGACGCCGAAACCCTGCTGAAATACTGAGATCCGAGCCTCCGACAGTCCCAAACCCTAGCTTGGATCGTCGCCTGAAGATCAAATTGCTCACCCACATTCCCCAACTTGAGGATTCGTAATCCATTCAGGTATTTTTCTTGGATCCTCAGCCCTTCTAACTCCATTTTCTACCCCTTTGGAGTTGTCGGATTTAATTTGGTCAACTCATTTTAATTACGTTTCCGCATTATTTATGTAGTTGTTATATTCTTACATTACTTTAAATTCTAGTTTTAGCTTATTTGTTTTATTTACTTACCTTTATTTTTAAACGTATTACAAATTGTTAAATTATTAAATAGTGCTAATATTTTTCTTGGCAATTACAACTTATCAATATTGTTAATTGCTATGATCTAAGCACTTACACAACAAATAGTTGTAATAGTCAATATTACACCCATTTAATTCAAATGCTTCATTTCTTTTCATTCCTTTTCTTTTTATGCTAATTT
>JAUMHN010042355.1:9150-28377 GCA_032360265.1 Heliamphora ciliata | reverse complement strand
AGGGAGATCTTGAGGAGTGGATGTAGGTTAGGATAAAGCCGAACCACTATAAATCCCTGGTGTCTGGTTCTATTTCTGTATCCCTCATCTTTTAATATTTGCTTTGATTATATACTTGCATACCTTGCTTTATTGTAATATTAAAAGATTTCTGAAAAAGGTTTTAAATTCCCTTTTTTTTAAGAAAAGACCCAATTCAGCCCTCTCTTGGGTTGCCTAGATCTAACAGATTCTCATATGACTAGTGGTTTGTTATCTCTTTCTTCATTCTTCTTGCATTCTATTTGATATGATAGCTTTTTATTGCATCTTTTGAAAATTTCCTTTTCTTTCACAAGCTGGCATATATATCCAAGGCTTTGGCGGGTTCGGTCGTGCGCCAGAGTGGTACGGAGCACTCCTTGCTCAGAGTCGGGCTTTTATTAATGGAACTGATTTTGGCAGGTTTATACCATTGCTGGGTGAGACCGACAATGATCACATACAGCTGACAGCTCTCGCCGAGAGATAGTAGGACACCACCAATACCATTCATTTCTTAACTTTCGAGGCTACCTTGACTCCACTAGACTTCGCAATGATTTTCGACATCTGCGTTGGTGGAGACCCCATTCCATTCGACCCGAACATTTTCGAGTCTACTGAGGTGATGACATACATTCTTGGCACTATTCCCCTTCAAATGAATCGGGGATGAGTTAGGTACACCTGGTTTTACACTCACATTCGCCATTTCCAGTGCTCGGAGCCTCATCATTACAAGTGGGTAGCTCGAACCTTTCTTCTGTATATCTTTGGTATCTCCTTGTTTACGAACAAGGAGAGTACCGTCCATCTGCATTATCTAGGAGCTCTTTATCAACTAGACCGACTCGCTACCTACGACTGGGGAGGTGCTGCTCTCACCACTTTGTACAGCTTCTTGAAGGCCGTGATGCGAATCCCACAAGAGCTTGGCATTGCGGTGTACTGGAGGATCTGGGAGTTATATCACTATTTTTGTCTTCCTATTCTTTTATCTATCCACATATCTATTATCTGTGCGAGACCCTGACCCATTTTAATTTTTGCGATATTTTTTTTCGACGTGTTGTTTACCATTTTATATCGGTGTTGCGCATGCGAGGGTATGGTTTTGTTTCTTGGTTTGGGTTTTCTCCCAGCATTGAGTGCTTGAGCGGTGGTTGACCACTCGAGCAGGGTGGTGCCAGAGTGCTGGGTCAGTTTGTGACTGTTCGAGCGGTGGTTGTGCGGCCGAGCGGTGTGATGGCAGAGTGGTATGTCGGTAGGGGTTCGCTCGAGGGGTGGTGGCTGGGCCCGAGTCTCTATAAATCATATAAAATATCTTTTCAACAAAAAACAAAATATCTTTTCTCCATCTTTTCTCTCCCTCCAAGTTTTCTCTACCTTCTCTCTAGCTTTTGGAGGGCCTGGGGCTTGGGTTTTGGTGATCGAGTAATAGATCCGTGTTCTACATGATGAGGGCTTCGTGTTCATTCGGATGGATTCTCATTTCGACGAAGTGCATTTTTTTAGGCATCAAGTTTTGAACTCACCGAGGTAGAATCCTAGACTCTCATGTCTTATAAGGGTACTACGTGTAATCATGTGTGTTTTTACTGGTTAAAAATGCATGAAAAGTCCATTTATGTTTCAAACAACTGAGTTTTGGTTCAAAAAGGGGGTTTTATGTTGTTTCGATTGGATGAAATCGGGTGTCAGGTGTTCCTTTCGAGGTTTTGGTGTTAGGCTTGGGCGTGTGTATGTCCGAGGGTGTTGAATGGGTGTTTGGAGGTTTTGATTCGGGGTTTAGAAGGTTGAAACCATAGCTTGTTTGGGTCGACAGGATCCAGGCTGTTGTGTTGTTGTTTGATGGTTGAGTCTTTGGTTTCCAAATGATTTCTTATGGCATTCAGTTGATTGATTATGGGGTTAATCGATTGAAATACTGTTGGATTCTTTTTGGGGGTTCGATTGGTCGTGAGGTGGCTTTGGTAGTCATGTCGTGGTTTTGGGTGTTTGTTTAGATGCTGTCCTCAGGGATAGCGTGCATGTTAAACAAGGTGTTGTCAGGGCATAGTCGTGTGCGTGGTGGTTGAGTGTGGGCTGTGTTTGGTCCCGTGGCACCTTTGGAAAAAAAGGTGGTGTTTGTAATCTTGTAGTTTGAGGGGTTTAGCGTTTGCCTTCGGGCTAGGCTTGGTTCTGTGGGTTGTTGGTGGTCTATGTGAGTGGATGTCGGGTTTTGGCAGGTGGCGTCATGATGTGAAGTTGTATATGGCTATGTGCGTTTACAACTGGCTATGTGCATTTATAAATCTAGTTTCTTCATGTATGGATTATGTAAGTGGATTACATGACTTTGATGTCGTTACGTGTAACGTGGTTTATGCTTTAAAACTTTGAGCTTTTATAGGCATATATATATGTGCGATATGAGGAACGGATGCATATGGTGCCTGTTGTGTGAGTCGCGTGTGTAGCATGTGACATAGTTTCTGAAACGTAGTGATGGTACGTGGTTTTATACATTTAAACCCTGGTTTAGCTATGCATAGTGTATGGGATGAAATAGATGGACATGTGGTTCAGTGAATGTTAGCTCTGGCTGACGGTGCATTTGATAGGGCTGCGGTCCCTCGGTGAAAGTTCGTAAAGGTGCATTCGATAGGGCTGCGGTCCCTCGGTTAAAGTCCGTAAAGGTGTATTTGGTAGGGCTAAGGTCCTTTGGTTGGAGTCTGTAAAGGTACATTGACGGGGGCTGCGGTCCATCGGTGAAAATCCGAGAAGGTACATGGATTACATAAATTGCATTATGGGACAGATAAAACCAATTTGAAATTATTTTAAGACTCATGTGAATCGCGATCTAAAAACTATTTTCAAACTGTTTTCAAGGCTCTTGTGAGTGAGTCAACAGATGGTTCTTATCCTCGCTTTCCCTTGCTTGTAAAAAACCGTTTTAAAGGCTTGAAAGAGAGTTGAAAACTGCACCTCATTTTCTTAGCATGTTTAGCTTATACTGCATGTACTGTCTAGTATCTATTGAGCTTTGGCTCACGATGTGAGATTTGAAATATTTTTCAGGTACCGGTCACGCAAGTTGATCCGGGGTTGCTACAGAGGTGGAAGAGCTAGTCTTCCTTTTTGTTCTTTCTATTTCATGTATGTGTACTTGTTTTCTGGCGTTGGGGCCATGTAATGTAAGCCATTTGGTGATTATATACAATGCATATATGGTTTATTTTGAGTATATTCTCGAGTTGGGTTCTATATTCGATTGCTTGTGGGCATTTCACGTGACCTAGAGTTTGGGGGGTGACAGTCTATCTTTTTACTGACTCTTTCTTTTGCAACTATAGAGCTATGAATTCATCGGGATGTCTGTCCCAATGAACTCCCACGAGGATCCCTTGGTGATTCCTCATGCAGCTCGGTGGATTGGGGAATATAAGGGTGCGAGACCCAGGGGAAGGAGTCTTGACGGGCTCCGACTCTTCTTGGATTAGCTGACTCCTGATCAAGTATAACTTCTACCTCCCGTTCTTTGCTCTGTCTTCACTATTCATACTATTTATCATTTACCACTGCTTTATTCTGGTTACTGTTTACTGCTTTTGCTGATCACACTATTCTCTCTGTCAACAATTCTTATTGTCCTACTATTCTCTACCTAGCCCCTAATCTGACTTAGTTTTTTTTTTTGCCCATGTTTTCTGATTGGATACCTTCTTTCCTCTACAAATTCATTGGGATGTTTTGGGATGAAGGAAAGGGCTGGCGTGGATTTGATCTATAGCCGTGTTACCTCTAAGCTGCAGGTTCTATTGGAGGGTCCGTTCTGCCGAGAGTGGTACCTTGGGGATAGAGTCATCCGCCATTCTCTTGGCCTGGATCACTTCCGTATTCCAATGCCTCCTATTTGCATTTGCCAGACAAGCATCATGATTGATCTGGACATCATTCGAGAGATGGCTGGCACTCATACCTTTTTATTGTTGGGGCCCGCGGGGACTACACAACATGGACGAGAGCCTACCTGATGGGACCGATGGGTCCTCGTCTAACAGTTGCAGGAGATCCTCTAGTCGAACCGGCTAGAGTTAGGAGGAGAACTAGAGTAGCATAGCAACAACTACAGCTGGAGCAGGAGCTGTCGAAGTGAGGGGTGCTGAGAAGGAGTGGGACCAGCGAATGAAGAGATTCCTTGGGACGTCACTATCTTTGTGGCGGGTCATCCATTCGTTCTTCCTTCTCCCGTCCCACCGACCCCAGAGTTTAGAGTTTATATTTTTAGGGTTTGCCCTTGTCCTTTCCTATTCCTTTTCTATCATTCCTTATTCCGTTTGCACAAATCTCATTTCCTTTCTGCAGGTTGACCAGGCATGGGAGGATCGTCAGCTGCTCTTGATGTCAGGCATGAGGGCACTGATCCATTAGTAAGATGCTCCTCTCCGAGCAGTTGGCACTACTTTTGCCCCTGAGGCTATTATGAATACCCTCTGACAGATCCTCGTCCTTTTTCTTCATCTTATTCTTGCACTTACCCTTATCTTCCTTTCTACAGCTGCATGCCCTAGCTCGGGCTATGGTGTATGGTTGTTGGTCTCTTGCCTCTTCTTAAGCTCGCTTTACTTGAGGATTCGCTTCATCAGCTCAGAGCCGTTCTCGAGTCGTATCTTCTACTAGCGGTGATGACGGTGACGACAGAGATTATCTTGAGGAGATGAGCTAAGAGAGACTTCCCCTATATCTGACTTCATTCACACTGTTGCATTAGATACATTCAGTTCTTCGGGCCTGCTTGCCTAATTTTGTTTGACGATGGGCCAGGGTACCCCTGCATCTTCAGATATACTTGGGCCTTCGAGCCTCTTACCTTTTCTTCTTATATGATCTTGCTTGCATGAAAAAAAATTTATCTTTATTACTGTCTTAGCTGTACAATGCATGATACAAGTCTCAAATCACAGGCTAAACCTTACAAGGATTTTACTTTTATTCTTTGAAAGAAAGAAAACAAATTTAAGCAATCAATAGAAAGGAGAAACAAGATAAGTGAGAGGTATAAAAAGTATATGAAAGTGGTACACTCACAAGGCGTTGTAGTATAAGGTGTGGCCGATCCAGGATAAAGAGAAAAGAGACAAAGACAAAATGCAAAGAGGAGAAAGATTTGGGGGACCTACTTTGCTCTCATGATTTCATTGCTTTTTTTTCTTTTTTGTTTTAAGAGTTTGGGAATTGCGCGCCCGCCTTATTTTCAAAACTTTGTAATCGATGGTGAAATGAAATATTCCACTTTTATCTTGAAAATGTTTCAAATTATCTAAAGTTTTTCGATTTTTGCAATGTGAAATAACTTTATTTTCAAAATTCAAAGACAAATTTGCATTAATCTTTACTTGGATTCGAAGAAGGCTAAAACAAAAAAGGTGGTTGGACTTCTCGTGTAAGGCCCCAATTTTGAAATAATAAAGCCCGAGTAAAATTTTAGAAAATAAAAAAAAAGACCATTTCCTTTTGTAAATGACCCTTGGAGACAGTCAAATTTAACCCCAAAGGATAGCCCAAAAACATTTAAGAAAAGCCTAGTCGGAAACATTATTCAATAAAATGCCACCCAGTGAAGTCTGCTCGAGTGGACTCCTCACTGTTCGAGCAGTGGGGCACTCGAGAGTTCGCTACCCAAAAGTCTGAAAATTTTATCTAAGATTGGAAAACCCCACCCTTTTCTCATTCATTGAACATGGTTTTTGATAGGCAAACTTGATAAGTAAAACATACATTTGAGAATAAAATAACCACCTTTCAACCTAAGAACCCAAAATCAAACCTAATATCGAGATACATCATTTGAAAATTAAAACTTTCAATCCATCCAACGAACGAAACGTCCTCACATGCATACATAACATGAATATACGGCCAAAGGGCCTTGCAACACGGGTGTTCTAACCTAAAAAAATACAATAATCTAAGTACTCCAAAAGAAAGTAGGAATTACATCTTTACAATTTCATTTCCCGAAAAAAAAAACTGTGCTATCAAGGCAAGTATAATTCTATCAGTTACTCAAAAAGGGTCCAGCGACTATCATCTTACTCCAATCTCTTCTTCCCGCTATCACCTGAATTGTTGTTAAACAACATGAGCCGAAACTCGTAGGAAAAAAGACTAACAATGAACGTATGCATGACATGTGAGGATGGTTATGTGAGATGCACACATAAGTTTATCCTAAACCAACATCATTTGTCCCAAATCAAATTCCTGTCACATAACCGAGTTTTCAACAAAAAATGTTATAGTTCAGTGCCCCATAGTTAATGTTGAGTTAACCATGATAACCAATCCTCTCATCATTTTCGAACCAACCCAATGCATTCCCATATTACATCATTTTATCCATTCATCCAATTAAGGTTTACCAACCTAATTTATTCATCAATTCAATCAAATAGCAAAGCCGGGCGGTGCCTATAGACTTAGGCGTATTTATCGCCATTGGGCCATGCAAGGTCCGAGGAATAAATACCCATTCTATAGCCCGACACGGAGAGCACACATTTTTGGTTTCCCTCAAAAATATCGATGGGTGGGCCATCCAAGGGCACACTTTTATGGGGATTAACCTGAAGGAAGGGCCTACTTTACATTGCGCATATTTTCGGTCTTTCACTTTGGAGCAACTCGTGCCCAAACTTAATTAGTTAATTCAAGCACATGGTACTTTAATTATTTCATTTTATTAGCAACCAAAACAAGTCCAACCGTCAACCCAGTTCCTCTTGCCCAAACCCATATCATTACACGTGTCTTCCGATTTTACACTAAAAACCCCAATTTTAACACCTGACATTGTCATATGCCATATAAACTCATGGAATGTACATGCAATGGGTTATTACAACCCTCAATTTAATCAATAATCACATCAATTTCAACATGGGGGGCCCTTAGCCTAAACCCCCCCCACCCCCCCCCCCCCCCAATTTTCGTTGTTTTAACTCAAATCAAAACCCTAACCCACCATTTTTTAAATCTAATCGTCTCTAACAACAACATAAAGATAAAATCATGTTAAATCACCCATAGATCTAAGATTTAACCTTCATTAACGTCAAACCCTAATCTAGGGCTTCAAAAATACTATTTTCATGCTTTTATGTCCATAAAATCGAAAATACGACGCATAATATATACATATTCAAGGATAATAATAGATCATACCTTTGTGATGATAGATCCACAAGAGAAACCCCCAAATAAGTTCCAACCACAAGAATCTCCAACCGAAGGGTGAGAAGGGAGCCTCCAACGCCAAGGTCGAGCCTCTAACAGGTATTCTACTGAGAGGAAAGCAAGGAATCACTCCAAGAGAACTAAGAAGAGGCTTAAAGGGGTCCCAAGAGGTGTTCTAGGGCTTAAAACATCAGTTTAGAGAGAGAGAGAGAGAAAGAGAGATGAAAAGAATAAAGATGAAATGTTAAGACCTGTAACTTATAAGCTGAACGCCGACAGTTTGCTTGAGCGAACCCTCCACCGCTCAAGCGGCCCTCAAGCCCAGAAACTCTCTACCACCTGTTCGCTCGAGCGATCTACCCTCCGCTCGAGCGATCACATTGGGTTAAAAACCCAGACGAAGAACACCACAACCGAACCAAAACACAAGCTAAACACCTCATAACAACGTTCTCATGCATTACCCAACATTTAACCACTATTAGTAAACATATATAGGCTCAAGTTTTAAGTCTCATGCCAGATCTACACATTCAACCGTTCCCACTAAACACAGCATACTTGTTTTCATTAATACTAGAAATAACAAGGGACCAGGTCCCTATATCTCGAAAGAAGCTGCTTACGTATCCCAAAAAGTGAAATCAGGCTATGACATAGTTCATGCTCGGTTCAATCTCGGGTATTAACACTCTCCTTTTATGATGCCTTAACTTTTGATAAGGTCGCCTTTTTGGATTTTCGACCTTATGGACTGCTCTAACCTTTGGCTAGGCCTCCTTTTCAATTTTCAACCCAGCGAGCTTTTCTATTTATTTTATTTTTCTCTCAAGGGTAGTACTTTTTGAGCTGGTCCAATTTGATCGGAGTGGAAAACGTCTTACCATCCAAATCTATGATAATTACAGTAGCGCCGGTCATGATAGTCTTAATCAGATACGACTCGGCCCAATTTGGCTTGAATTTTTTCCTTGGATAAAAAATAGGAGCCCTGATTTTCTTTAAGAACCAAGTCACCTTCTCTTAGATCCCAAGTCTTAACTTTTTTTAGTGAACGCTTTGATTATCCTCCAATGATACCCTTATATGTGGAACAGAGTTTGTAGTCTCTTTCATCAAATAAGAGAAGCTCTCCATCAGATTCCTCTGCCATTCTTTTGCGGGTTGGACCGCATCTTATACTTTTGATCCTTTCGAAGAATTTCTACAGTGCTGTGATACGGTAATCTCGATCTTTAGACTTAATAATCATATCGCCCACATACACCTTGACTTCTTTATGTATCATATCATACAACAAGGTAGTGGCAACCCTTTTATAGGTTACCCCTGCATTCTTTAAATCGAATGGCATCACGTGATAGTAATAGGTGCCCCAAGGCATAGCGAATGTCATTTTCTCTCTATCTTTGGGGTTCATTAAGATCTTATTGTACCAGGAGAAGCTATCCATAAATGATAAAAGTGCGTGCCCCGCTGTGCTATCTACCAAGACGTCAATGTGTGGCAATGGGATGTTGTCCTTTGGGCTTGCCTTGTTGAGATTTCAAAAATCCACACAGACTCTGATGCATGCATCCTTCTTCAAAACTAGCACAATGTTGGCCACCCACTTGAGATACTCAGTTACCATACGGAATCTAGCATTGATCTGTTTGGTGACTTCTTTCTTGATTTTTAGAGTCCATTCTAGCCGTATTCTTCTCAACTTTTGCTTGACCGATTTAGCATTGGGGTATAAGGGAATGCGGTGTTTGAACGATATCAAGATCAATTCCAGTCATATCCTTGTAAGACTATGCAAAAATGTCTTTGAATCCTTTTAATAAAGTTATTAATTATTCACGTTCAACTGAAAATAAAGAAGAACCAATTTGGACACAATTTGTGGGTTAGTTTCATTACCCAGATTAATTAACAAAGTTTCTTCAGTTATAGGCTGAGCGCGCATTTCTTTTTCTCTTTTTATTAAAATTTTTATTTCTTCGGGTATATCCCTGTCGAATTCAAAATTGTCAAAAGCGTATGAAATAAATCAAACAAAGCAGAGTAACCAAAAATCTCGTTCATTTCATTGATGTTAAGAAGAGATGAAATTGCAAGCTCAAAAGCAACAGCAGGGGAAGATGCACAGATAAATGTGCCCTCAAACTAAATATTTAACTTTTCAGAACAAAACAAAGGACTCATATAACTCATACTTGAATTTAAGACATGCATCATGCAAATTACAACACTACAAAGACCAGTTTTTAACATCTTTCGACGTCACGTCCACGATGAGCCCGGTATAATCAGCTGGTGTAAACACCCTAATCTGACCAAGTTGAATCTTAGGCACCTATCTCGAATGCGCTCCAATGACAAAAGTATGAGAATCATGCTCAAGGATACCCCCAAGCAAGCAAAATCATGAAAATAGCTTAAAACCCTAAAACACAACCTTCAGGCCGTGACATTCTCATCCACACGGTTGCCACCTTTTTGAAAACCTTAGAATAGGCTGTGACCTTTTTGAAAACCCTAAAATCAAGTCGTGAATTTCTTTGTCATGGCCGTTGTTTTTTATCCAGGTCGTGACGTTTGAAAGTCACAGTTGTCCTTTTCACCACCATAAAGGTAGCCGCCTGTACTGTACAAAAGTAAAAAGGTAGCGGCCATTACTGTTATCCCTTTTTGGACAGGTGGTAACATCCCAAAAGGGGTTTGTGTTGCTCGCCTTGCCTATAAATATGCTGCGATTCCAAGCAGAAAAAAAGAAATACATACCTGGAGGCCTAAACTCTTTCAAAATATCCTCACATTTGATATTCTCACATCCATCCCATACTTTTCGAGCCTCATTTATGATCTTGCTTGCCTTGAAGGAGTTCTTTGAGCACATACATTGGCTTGGAGGTATCATAATCTCACCACCAAGGAGGCATTCAAGGTGGATACTCACACGAGGTAACCTTAGGACACCACGACTCTTCATAAATCCTCACCTTCTTCCCCTGAGGTGTCGTGGATAAGGTTTCCATTGTTTTATCGCTTATTTATCATTTATATCAATGTAAACATTTATTTCTTTCAAGTTTTCATTAGTAGCAGTATGTTCATAGCCTTCTGTTTTGTATATTTATATTAGTTTACGTTCTGTTTTGATACTCACAAGCACACTAAGCACGTTAAAAGCTTTTTGAGGTTTTAAAACATGGCACCCGCGAGCTTGAAATGTCACAGCTGTATGTTTTGTCAAACCCATAATTACGACTATGTCCTTTTTATATATGCTGGTACATTTATGGCTCTCTATACTGACGGTCGCAATATTTTGTTATTATGGTCGTGATACTGTTTTAAGGCCAAAAATGCAAAAATCCTTATGAAAACTATCTATTATCTATTTATTTCAAGTTTATACATCCTTTTGTTGTTCTGTTTAATAATTCTTCTTTCTGTACCTCTTTTTATCTTTCTATTGGGTAACGAATGGTAGATCTAGCTTAGACGAAATGGGTCATGGTCTCCATTCTATACACCTTCATACCTATATGTTCTGAGTATATGATAATATGGTGGCCGCCTCATTCTCCTTAATTTTTGTCACGGCCATTATATCCTGTAGTTACGGCCGCGAGGTTTTTTGTGAAGCTAGTATCATGAAAGTGTGTTTCAAGCATTCTATTATTCATATTTATCATCCTGTATATTCTATTTATAGTTATTATTTTTATAGAGGATGAAGGATGGTAGATCTAGCCTAAAACCAATAGGTTATGGTCTCTGTCCAGTACATCTTGTTCATTTAAACCTGTTTTAAGCCATGTGCGATGTATATACCCTTTCTATACCTCCTAACAAATAAATGACCACTACATTTATTTGTTACGGCCATGAGATATTTTTATTCTATTCTTCGCGGTAACCCTATTTTGGTTACAACCGCCTGTTTTGTGACTATGTTTGTCATGGCTGCAACATTTGTTGCTACGGCCTTGAGTTTTGTGCATAACCAGTAGCTTAAGTATGATGTGTACGTATCTTCTCCTTGTTTTGTAAGGCCTATTTACAACATGATAGGGACAAAAATATTGTTGCATGACCCTTAGAATCTTACTTGTTCATTTATCGCTTACTTGCATGTTTTTTGCTTTGCATTGCTCAAACAATTCGTGTGGCATATCTAGAAATAATAACCAAGTTGTACGACTCTAGAAATCGTAGTTAGATTTTTTTTTTTGTTTCGTTGTTTGCTTTTGTTTGAACTCTCTTTAACCTTTTATTATATATATGTTACCTTTAAAAAGTTTACAATAAGAACTAATATTGACAAAGTAAAGGCCAATCATACGGTTGGGCAAAATTGGTGCCTAACACCTTCAATTTTCATACCCTAGCCCCCGAACCCTCTTTTTCTTTGGTTACATTTTTAAATGACCTGCAGCCTGCTTTTTATTTTTCTTGATTTTTTTTCAAAAACCAATTGGCGACTCTTTTTTCAAAAAGGATGCTCAGATATTTGGACTTTTGTTTTAAAATGGAAAAAGAATATTTTCTAAAAAAATAATAGATATCCGGTGCATCCCCCACATGCGACCCAAAGCATCCGCAGCTTTTTCTGACGAATCCACTGGGGATCTGGTTTTCCAAAAAAAAATCATAAGAGGGCTTAACTTGAAATGTCAATGACTCTTGTTGTAATCTTTTTATCGGTATTCACATTTACATTTACATATTTGTGTGCTTGGTTCTCAAACTCCCGTTCTGCCTACCCAATACCTCGGTCAATTTACTATCTCGGGATTATAACGAGGAAGTCAACAATCTTTTTGGCCACATGCTTCCATATATGTGGCAAAAAGAGTTATTGCGTACCGTTTGACCATTCCTTGCACCAATCATGGCATTTAGAGGTATATTCTTGACTCTATTTAGAAGGTGCACTGAGTAAAGACCTATCAGCTTTTTTATGTGCATATAGATTCTTAGACCCCATCTTTTAGGATCAATAAATCTTTTAGGGCTATGTGAATTTCTTTTTATGGATGCTTCTGTTTGTATAGTTAGCACCCTAATTAGGATTAGTTTTTGTCATCCTGATCTGTCATTGATGGTGAGTTATTTTAAGTTTAAGCCTGACTAACGAGTCGTTCGATTTACGTGAGCCCTTTCAGTTCGGAGACTCGGGATAATAGTGCCGAGAGAAAAAGAACCTATACGTACTTGAGCCCGATCTCTGAGGGGAAGACTCAGACATACCGATAAGTTGAGATTACCGGTGGTAGACTTGGAACAAACCTTGGTAGATATGATGAGGGCGATTCTAAAATTACAGCAAACTGTTGAGGGAGTTAGCACCATAGTGATCAATCAGGCTAGGATCCAGACTTAGTGTCAGGCTCAGATCCTGACCTTACAGACCCAAGTTGCAGATCCCAATGTAGTTGTTCCAAATGACCAGGAGGATGGAATAGGAGATAATATATGGGATGATAATGTGGGACCTAAGGGAGCCGAACCAGCAGTTGCACAGCTCGTCCGGCTAGGGATCCCAAAAATCTTGGCCACCAAGGAGTCAATCTTGTCTGATAAGGTCAACAAGTAGGAGAAGATTTTGAGGAAAGGTCGAGAAGTTAAGGACTATATGTTAGACGTCGAGGGTCTCTGTTTAGTCCCTAATGCTAAGTTGCCTGAGAAGTTTAAAATGCCCGATAAGGAGAAATTTGACGGGATCGGGGACCCGAGGATCCATTTGAGAATGTACGTGGGAACTTTGTCACCGATCGGTATCTGTGACCAGTTGAAAGCCTAGGTTTTCCAGTGATCTTTCTTAGGAGCTTCTTAGAAATGGTTTCTGTCTTTAGATGCTGTAAAGAGAAGAACGTGGGAGGACATTGCTACTGCATTTGTCAATCAGTACAACTACAACATTCAGCTTGATGCCACCACTCGGGAACTCGAGACCACTCGACAGGAGACCAAAGAATCTTTTGTTCAATTTTTGACTTGATGGAGGGCTAAGGTAGCTGAGATGACAAATTGACCCAGTGAGAAGGAGCAAGTAAGAATGGTGGTGAAGAACTTGTAGCCGCAGTTTCGTAAGTATCTGATCAGACATCCGTTGATGACATTTGAGCAGGTTTTTGATGCTAGGATACAGATAGAAGACGCACTGCAGTCTAGGGATATTGAGAAGGGAGAACCAAGTCAGAAAACGGTTTGAAAACCATAAATAATGCCACTAATGCTGTGAATTGAACTTATGAAGTGAACTTGCTGAATCCTAACCCGAATCAGGCAACCCCGTTTACTCAGCCGAGATCTAAAATCCACCCCGAAATCAAAAGAGAACCTTCACTCAACTCACTGTGCCTTCGACATCCATTCTGAGTCATCTGATTGAGAGGGGTCTTCTAAAGCCTTTGGAGCGGACCCAACCCCCAAATCCTTAGCCACATGAAATAATCCTACCCAGTACTGCGCCTATCACCAGGGGCACGGTCACTTAACTAACAATTGTATGAGGCTTCGACATGAGATTTAGAACTTGATAGACAACAAGGTGATTCATCCACCGACTGCCACTCAGAAACAAAATGTTACCACTAACCTTTTGCCGAACCATGCGAACCAACAAAATGTGAATGTCATTAAAGGAGAGTCAGGAGGATTCGATCCCACAAAATTTATAGTTTTTACAATAGAAGCAAAGCCAATTACAGTTCTGCCATCCGGTCCAGAAGTACTGCTGCTTGATGACCTTATTCAGGATCTGATAGATGATGGTTTCAATAATTTCCTGATCTTTATTGTCCATGAGGAGGAAGTTCCTCCCCCTGTCAATGGTAATGATGAGGAAGATGAAGAAATCAGATGACTGTGGGAAGATCTGGCCTGCCTTGAGGCACTAGATGATTTGGAAGAAGCAGGAATCGACATCAAGTGGCATATCCCGACCATCCTGAGCAATGATACAGCCTGGCACCGAAGCGCAGCTTGGTATGGGAAAGTCAACCCATGTTTTAAAATAGAAAAAATGGGAAAAATAGTATCAAAAATAGGAGAATTCTCGAAGGTGAACGAGTTAACAGTGAGAACAAGCAGAAAGATAATCCACCAGCCAGTATGAAAGCCGAGGAGAAGAAGAAAGAGAAAGAGGAAAATTCACCCCAAGTGAATTTGTTGGGAACCGCAAGTCTTGCATTTGATCCTTCCATATACATTGTTCTGCTCCATGAGCCAAAATCGAAGACACCTCTCTCCGAGGGACCTATCTCATGAAGGAGAAGATGTGCCGGAATAGAACTCGATAGTTGAAGAACCGTGTGACCATGGAGGCCCGTGGGAACCTTAAGGTCCTCCCTTACCATATGGTTATGAAGACCCATTTGACGAAGTGTTACTGCCACAAGTTTTTGAGCTAGAGGCCGAAATCAGTGAAGAGTCCGATTGGTTTCCACAAAACGTAATGGGAATTGAGGAAGACTTTTGGGGAAATGAAGGAGACAATGAAAACAAAGCTAGAAGAGATAGTTTCTAGGCCTTCCTAGAGAAAGGGTGTCTAGTGGCCGAGATTCGGGAAGTGGTTGACTAGTTTGAAGAACTATGGGAGCCCGAAGAGCATATAGAGTATCTGACAAGGAGCGGGAGACATTTTAAGCCCGCAGAGCTAGAGAAGAGGCAACCAAGTAGGGGCACAGAGGAACCAAGGAAGCAAGCAGAAAGACAAAATAGTGAAGAGGAAGATGAAGTTCTAAAATAGCTTAAGAAGATGCAAGCTCATGTAAGCATTTGGGTGCTGCTTGTAGCATCTCACAAGCATCGACAGGCAGTCCTAGAAGCCTTGAACAGCGTGGACATACCAATTGATGTCTCTCCTGACTAACTGGTTAGAATGCTCATACCCGAGAAATAGTCCAGTGTTATCGCCTTCAGTAACAGGTATTTTCCAGCAGAAGGGCCATCCCACAATAAACCTTTGCATTTAACCATCAAATGTCTAAGGAGAGGGGTACCGATTGTTTTGGTCGATAACGGTTCCGCCCTCAACATATGCCCACTGCGAACTACTTATTGCCTAGGATTGAAGACGCAAGATTTCAAGCTATGTGCACAGGGGGTACGAGCATATGATAACACACGAAGAGATGTCTTGGGTTTAGTGACTTTCGCTGTAACAGTGGGAGCTTTGGAAAGTGAAGTAAAGTTTCATGTTCTTGATGTGCCAGCGTCATTCAATCTGCAATTGGGAAGGCCATGGCTACATGACTCATTGATTAGAGCAGTCCCGTCTACCCTACACTAAAAGGTGAAGTTGATCAAAGATGGAGTACTTATCACTATACCAGGTGAAACTAGCTTGTCGACCCCGCTTAGGAATGCTACCCCGCTTCTTGATATCTAACATGGGGAGGAGGATTTCTTGTTAAACAGATTTGATTTTGATGAAACCAAGGCTGTACAAGTTGTGTTGAATGATGGGGGGAGCTATGTGAATCCAAGGGTCATAGCCATGATGAAGGAAATGTCTTACTTTTTAGGTATGGGATTAGGTAAGCATCTGTAAGGGATTTCGGAGCCGATCCTGGTGAGTCACAATCGCCATGGATACGGACTGGAAAACAAGCCAGAAATGGAAAAATCAAGCATGGGAAAGTACAGGCCGATGCTGAATGACCGTTTCATGAAAGAAGGGGACGATTTCCCTTATTATGCGTTCCCTGAAGCATGGATAGAAGAGAAGACTAACAAGAAATTGCTAGGGCTAGAGATCTTTTTTAGCTATTAGTTATAAGATAGTGATGAAGAGGGCAAGATTTAGCAGATGGGTTTCACTAGAAAGACGTAGTTAGATTGGGCAGATCTTTGTGAAAAATGAGATCTGGGGTCTTTCTTCAATGAAGAGATGGCCCTAGTGCGTATATGCAATGATGACGAAGACGAGGACGTGCGGATGATAAAAGCTGATGCGCCTGTGGATCACACCTCACTTATCATAGATGCAACTAAAATGAAAAAGAGTCAGTCTTTTGAGTCTTTTATTATGCATGATGTGTTAGAGTCAAAATTGCCAAGGTCATTGTTTTTGTAAACGATTTTTCAATAAAAAATAATCGGACGGACAATTGCCGAAACGGGCTCCAAATAAAACTTTTGATGTTGAACGATTAAAATAAAATTTGTGCCACCACAGTTAATTTAGATGAATATTTTTTGGTCGATTCTCCAACTACGAACTTTTGATTTCGAGTTGAAGCTCCGATCAGACCTTCTATTGTATTCCCTTATGCGATTCTCAAACGTAGTATGGGCTACAATCCTTCGAGAACTCGTACCGGCAAAACCAAGTCAACTTTAGTCTTGAAGACGAGTTATCAATTTGGTTCAGCCTACCTGTATATTTATAGGGCTACAGCAAGGTCCTGTGGAGTAATTATGACGAACACTTCTAGTGTAAGCCAGATACATATTCAGCGGTTTTTGCAATTATTCAAATCTCTCAGCGGTATTTATAATTATGAAAACCTTGCAGCGATTTTTGCAATTTTCATAAATCACTAAATTACAGTTCACACCGCTAAAGAACTGTAACTGCGCACTCTAAGCCATAATCTCAAGACCAACTTGCATTACACTCCTATTATTAAATGCTTACCTCATCTCCCCACGTCAAGATTCTCGATACCCACCAATTAAATTTAATTACTAACAATTTAATTTAATCAAGATCTTTAAAATTCCTTAAGCCTTTCTACTTAACTTATTTGACTGTCGAATAATTAAATCCACCTACAGAGTTTGGCCCAGTCAAAACTTATAAGCTTCCTTATAGGGGTATCGCCAATCCCGATTTATTGAGATATGGATTCCGTCAATAATTAATACTCACCATATAATTAATACCGCTTTCTAACTCACCGGAAATATAAACCCATATAAGATCGCACCCTCTAATGAATCAAAATAACGAGTATTAAATATACGCAAATAATTACTTTTTTCAAAATTAAGTGCATAAGCATTGTCATAATAACCATAAGGTGTGAATTAATTTATATAATCAGTATAAAATTAAATACCCAATGTGTCTCATTCAATAAACACAAAGTGTACTAGCACAGAGAGTCGAAACAATAGATGACGTTATTATCTGTTCTCCGAAACCAAGACACGTTTACTAAAACTATGTGCTATAGTCATACCGATAATATGTTCATTTTCATCTAAACTATGAACAAAAATTTATATTCTGCAAACACTTACAATCTGGTCTTCTGTATGCAAGCCGTACTCTACACACCAGATTAAATACTGTACGAAATAAAAGATATCCATGCATAACATAACATAACATTAAAAATATGATATTACATACATTACTCATTAAGATTCTCATAAAATAGAAAATTAATTTTATTAAAAATAAATAAATAATAAAATTAAAATCAAAATCATGGTTTTCAGTATACATCCCTAACAATCTGTCACTTATACTCAAAATCATGCTGCCATACATCTAACTCCCATGCCCTCTACATGACTATCAAAATTCTTAGTCGGTAAGTTCTTTGTAAAAGGATCTGTAAGTTTGTCTCCTGATGCAATCTTAGTCACAGCAACATCACCCCTCTATACAATTTCTCGTACCATGTGATACTTACGTTCAATGTGCTTTCCTTTCTTGTGGACTCTTGGTTCATTCGAGTTTGCAACCGCTCCACCATTATCACAATAAAGTGTAATAGCCGACTGAACTAAAGGCACTACATCTAGATCCAACAGGAAGTTCCTAAGCCAAACGGCCTCCTTGGTTCCTTCAGAAGCTGCCACGTACTCGACCTCTATGGTGGAATTAGAAATGCAAGACTGTTTGATACTCCTCCAACTAATAGCTCCACCTCCTAAGGTAAACACATATCCTGAGGTAAACTTATGGGAATCTTTGTCTTACTGAAATCAGAGTCTGTGTACCCTAAAATTACTAGACTGTCTACCTAGTAAACTAATATATAATCGTTAGTCTTTTTTAAGTACTTGATTATATTGTTTACCACAGTTCAATGCTCTAGTGCAAAGCATATCATACATTAGGCTTCCTACTACCAAAGCATAAGGAGCCGCCTTCATCTTCTCTGTCTCATCAGGTGTCTTAGGACACTGATCCTTGGGTGGAGTGATTCCATGCCTGAAAGGGAGAAACCCTTTCTTGGAATTCGGCATGCTAAAACGAGCAAGGATATCATCGATATACTTTGCTTGTGATACGCCCAACATCTTTTGTTTTCGATCTCGTATAAGCTTGATCCCTAGCATGTGACTGGCTTCTCCTAAATCCTTCATATCGAACTGTCTAGATAATCATACTTTTACCGTAGATAAGAACCCCACATCGTTTTCGATGAGTAAGATATCATGTACATAAAGTAGTAAAAAGATCACCATAATTCTATCCCGCTTCTTGTACACACAAGACTCATCTGGACTTTGATCAAAATCATAAGACTTTATAGCTTGATCAAACTGAGTATTCTAAGACCTTGATGCCTACTTAAGTCCATAAATAGATCTCTTAAGCTTGCACAACATGTGCTCCTGGCCCTTGACTATAAAACTGTTTGATTGTACCATATAGATATACTCCTCAAGACCTCCATTAAGAAAAGTTGTCATGACATCTATTTGCCAAATTTCGTAATTGAAATGAGCAGTAATAGATAAGAGAATCCAGATAGATTAAAGCATTGCTACCGGCAAAAAGGTTTTCTTCATAATCGATCCCTTCTTTTTGAGTGAACTCTTATGCAACAAGCCTAGCTTTGAAGGTTTCTTCGGTTTGCTCCTCTCTTTCTCTTGTAGATCCACTTGCATCCAATGGGTTCTATAAGTTCCAAGACCTAATTAGAATACATAGATTCCGTCTCTGAATTCATAGCCTTTTGTCAAAGATCTACATCTTTGTTCTGAAGTACTTCATTGTAGTTATAGGCTTCAGTATCTACT
>JAUMHN010042248.1:0-28377 GCA_032360265.1 Heliamphora ciliata | reverse complement strand
TTGGGTGTTGGGATTCTTTCTTTGATCCTTTATGTATCATTCTCCGCATCTCTAGAATCTTCTTCAAGCTCCAATTAGATGATCCAATAAGGAAATCAAGATAACAAAAGGGAGAAGTGGTGAGAGACGTTGAACAGGGAAGGGAATTATCGCTGGATTTGAGAAGTTAATTGGGGATTCCTTAGGCCTTATACATTTGCTTCCAATTTGATGTTAGTCTTACAAGTTTCTAAAAAGATGTATGCTCCAAGCTTTTGGAATTCCTCCCATGGAGGGAACCAAAGCAAAGAAGAATGGGAATTTGAGAGAAAGAAACCAGCGACGGGGAAAAAAGGGGTGACGTGCAGGGTGGGGCATGTTTGGCCCCCTTTTATTGGTTGTGTTGTCTTTTCTCTCAAACTTTCTAGAAAACTCTTTTATTTTACACACACTATTTCTCTTCCATTAATTTAAATGTCTCCTTGATTTAATTCTCCAAAACAAATTAATAAAATTTAAATTACCTCATTATATTTCTGATATCATAGAATTAGTCACTAATTAATATCCCCGAGTCTTCCCATAGAAGCCAATACACATTATATAAAAAAAATTATTTTCATTAACTTGATTTTGTTGTTTAAATTAATTAATAATAAATAGAACAACCCAGGTCTCCACACTTAACTTTTGTGTAAATTGACTTAACTCTTGACAATTGAATAAGATGTTAGAGTGTGTTGAATATGTATCCATAGAGTATTAAATTGATGAGCTTGAGATGACTTGTGAGTTGATGATGAAATAAGAATTTAATTATTTGGTGTTGTATTCAACTTAATTTCATAAAAATTGGTTCAAGAGTTGGTATATATAGAATTTAATGAAACTTGAAACACATGTTATTTATTGATTAGTGACTTGAAAGTTAACTCCTTGATTACTTGGAAGATTAGAAAGTTAGCATGTAAAGAACCCAAGTTAAGTAAATGCAATGTGATTATTAATGGAAATCAAATGAGCTACTGGCAAATGAGAACATTGATATTATTATTGACTAATGTAACTTGTAAGTAGAATGATTGATATATATATATATATATATATATATTAATTTTATAGACGATGAGTTAAGTTGGTGGGTTTAAATATTTGTGCATATGGATAAATGGGCTATAAATTTGGATAGGTTCATGAATTGGTTATATGATATATTGAGATTCAACCTACATTGTGAGTTTTAGTGCATGAATTGAATATGATTATAATTAAACATGGTATAATGATGGATGATTGAGTAAAATGTTGAATGTGAAATTCATGATCATTTACTTGGACTTCGTGACATGAGAAATATGGGCTTATGGTCGAATCAATAACTAGAATTAAAATCATTAAGTGGGAATGAAGTAAAGATAAATTATTAATAAAATATTGATGTACGAGTATGAGACATGATTTGAGACTCATGGTACTAAAATGAAAAGATGCAATAATTACAATGGTTCAAAGAATGTGAATCGAGAACTCATGGTTTGAAATTGATTTGGAAGAGGAACCAGTATTTGGGTTGGACTCCTAGGTTGTTAATAATTAATGAAAATTTAATGATTAATTGAATATTGAATCGATGATTGGTTGATATGATTAAGTTGGGCTTAAGCAGCTCCGTGGGACTGGAAACTTGCGTTAGATGGGTGCTAGGTTCCCTCGGTTTAGCCCCCGTAAACTGGATCGGTGCCAGGTTCCCTCAAGTTAGCCCCATAAACTGGACGTGATGGTTGTCATAGTGAGTAATAAAGCTATCATTGCCCAATGGTTTCGCGTAGCCTGTTGGCAGAATAGGAAGGGATTTCTATAAACTCCACCGGACGTCGATTCAGTATTAAATTAAAAAATGAAACAAAGATATGGATGAAGAAATAATGAATTGGAAAGAGAAATGAACAGTTTTAATAAAAGATGTGGCAAGTCAATGTTTGTAGACACCCTGATTTGACTCTGCCGAATCTTAGGCTTATTCGGGTGAATCCAATGATGAAAACCAAGTGGGATGACGTGCAAAGTCTCTAAACAATCGCCAAAAATTGATTCAAAACCAGTACTTCGTGAAATTGAACCATGAGATCACAACTTTTGAACCTTGAGACCACAACTTTCAAACCTCGCGTCCTAATTGTTCACTGGCCTAAATAGTTGCACCCGCAACCTTTAAACATTGCGCCAGTAACCTTTGTTGTTACGACTGCAACATGAAACTCTTAAAAACCCTAAAATATGTTACAGTCGTAGCATTCATTCTCACGATTACAACCATTGAAGGTGGCGATCGCAACTTATTTGAGCCTAATCTGAGCCCTAGACGCGTCACTATTCCATTGAGTGGCATTATCTATAAATTCGTACTGAAGGTACGAATCTTAAAGGATGAATTACCGACGTCAGCGCTCTGCCGAATAATTCACTCACACCTTGACTCATACTACTGTCCGTCTCCTCCCGAGTACTGGAATTGAAGCACTTCCCGGAGACCGGATGACCTAGCATTGCATCCTGCAACTTGAGGATACGCTCATGGTACTGCATCACAAGTACACTTGTTGGGACCCTGACACTTCCCTCTCCTCACTTCCTACCCCCAAGAAGAGATCGGCTTAATTTCTTAATTTTAATTTACAATTCACATGCTAATTCAAAGTTCCTGATTTTATTCATCATTACTAGTCTTACAGTCTTAATTACATTATTTACATGATTAGTTCCCGATTTTTTCATCAAAATAGTGTTATACATTTCTATAATTTTGTGATTATGTCCCGTACCTTACATAACACGTAACATGCTTGCACCCAACACACTGTTTTTCAAAATTCAGTAAAACAGTGTCTATATTCCTTGCGGGCGTGACTTTCTGCCACTTACATCATAACGGGCGCAACACTGTTCCTTGCACCCGTAACCTTGATCTCTATTTTCATTGCGACTGTGACCTCAAAATGTTATGGCCGCATACTTTTGTTTTTTCCAGTAACTTAAATCTCACTTTTACAGTATTCTGTTAAATGTGTATGATGCCCACTATGCAGTCTATACTGTAGTTTCAGTATGATTAAAGTTTAAAAGACTTTTGGGTTTGCTTTATTTTGTTTATTTTGTTTACCATGTATCTTTTAGTTTAGTTTTGATATGATTAGGATTTAGAGGTTTCTTTTAGGATTAGGATTCTCTGTTTATTTCATGCGATGTCTATCATGTATCTTATAGTATAGCCTTTGCATGCTTAGGAATTAGGATTTCTTTCACGCTTTGTTTTATTTTATTATGTGTGTAGATTCTTATACTACGTAATTTCATTATTTGATTTTGGATGTTTGCCCCATTTTTCTTTATTTGCATACATTTGAAAAATCTAATTAAGAACCAATAATGATGAGTAAAGGGCAACCTTATGGTTAGACAAAATAGGGTGCTTAACACCTTTTTCAATTTGTACATTCGCTCCCGAACTCATGTTTTTTCTGGTTAACATTTTAAAGATCATTAGTCCATTTTATTTTTCTCAAAAACCAACTGGCAACTCCATTTTTTAATAATAAGGGTTTTCAAAATCTTTTAGTTTTCAAGGTGTTAGAAGTCTTTAAAATAACTGTGAGACCCCGACCCGATTCATTTTGGAATGAGTAAGTGTTCGCATTATCTCGGAACCTCCGGAATGTTTTAAATACACCCTTGGCGCGTGTTCAGGTTCTGTTAAGGCTTGTTTGGCTAGCATTTGGGCTGAAAAACCACTTTTTATGTGGAAAAATACTCTGCCCAGCAGTTCGGTCGACTGGAGGGCTTGGCCCAGTCGACTGAACCGAAACTTTGGAGTTCAATCGACTGGACATGGGGGTTTAGTCGACTGAACCATGGCGGTAGGCATTTTTGAGGTTTCTAGTAGGCTGTTCAGTCGACCAAACTGGGGGTCCAGTCGACTGAACTGAGAAGTTTGGTGTTTTTCTATATATATCAGGGGCTGAGATATTTTGACAGAGCTTTCTTCTAAGCTAAGTTTCGATTCTCTCTGCCTTCTCTCTAGGTTTCTGAGGGCCCGGGGCTTGGATTTCAACAAACTGTCTGTGGATCCTTGCTATTAGTGTCGAGGGCTTCGCATATATCCGAACATAATTCAGTTTCATCGTGGTTCAGTTTTCGAGGCTTCGAGTTTTGACTCGCTGAGGTAGGATTCTAGACCTACTGCTGTTATGAGGGTGTTATATGCAATTATATGTGTTTTTACCGGGTAGAAAATGCATCAAATGCGATTTTTATGTGTAAACTTTGGTGTTGGGTAAAAGTGGGTTTTCACGCCTTTTCTTTGTTGTATACATGTTTTGGGTACGTGGTATCTGTAGTTTTCAAAAGGAGGTTTGAAAACGAGGTGTTTTGAGAAAATGGTGAAAAATGTCTTTTTGGAGGCTTAGAGCTAACCCGCGGGGTTGATTCTCAACTCTTAAACGTTTTGGTTGGAAATGATTTTAGATCTTCATTTTGATGGATTGGATCTCTTTTATACATGTGTTGTATATCTATTTTGTGAGTTTTCATAGCTGAGTTACGGTGTGTTTTTAAATGTTTCCATAGATGTAACGTGACAGTGTATGGTTTGAGTTGGGCTTCTATTGCTCCTTGGTGGAAGTCCATAAACGTGCGCAGAGTGAGTTCGCTACGGTCACTCGGGTTAATTCCCGTAAATGTGGTTTGGTTTTGCTTCGTCCATTAGTCGTGGAAATTCGTAAAGAAGCAGGTGTGTGATTTGGATATGTTTCGTCCATCGGTCGTGGCAATCCATAAAGAAGTAGGTTTGTGATTTGGTTATGTTTCGTCCATCGGCCGTGGTGCGTGGTTTGGGTGCTTTTCCATCGGTTATGGAAATTCGTAAAGAAGTCGGTTGCCTCCGTGAATGGCGTTGTTATTGTAACTCTGTATAGAACTTGTCATTACCTAGCAAGTCTTGAGTGGTTCTGGACTAGAGTAATGGGCAGGAGTCTATAGTTGTTACCTTTGTCTGTACGGTAGAGTCGATACATAAGATTTCATTTACATCTTTTCTCCTCGGCTGTGTGACCTAAGTGGAGCATACTGTTTATTTACAATTTTTCCTTAACTGTGGCATGATATCTGTTTAGATGATATGCATAGTTTGAAGGATAGAAAACATGAATTTTTATGAGATAAAACCTTTTGGGACTCGTAGTAGTCTTATGCAAACTTGTGATTTTGGAAGGAAAACCTTTTTAGCTCCTATGGTTGAGCCCATGTGTGTGTAATTCCATATTTCCTAGTTTACAGTTTTGTTGTCTATGTTCTATTGGGATTTGGCTCACAGTGTAAGATTTTACTGTAAAACCTTTTTCAGGTAAGCGTGGTCCTGTAGGTTGATCCGGTGGTGCCCGAAGGTGACTGATGACAAGACGTCTGTTTTGTCTTGATAGGTAGCTTATACATGTTGTATATGTTTCATGTTTATTTGTAACATGTTGTAAATCGTATACTATGATTATGGATGTATGCATGTTTTAATGCATTCGAGAGAACCTTAGGTTGGCTGCCATTTTTCGTAGTTTCATACTACATTTTTCGTTGTTGGCATCAACGGTTTACAAACGGTATTTTCAAATGGTTTTTGCTTCACATAAACCTTTATGCTTCGAGGTAGATTTTGGAACGGCTTAAGCTTCTTTTAAAACGAAAAGATTTCCTTATTCAAAATACGTATTTTGTTTTTTAAAGGCTTAGCTTGTGAGACTGTAACTGTAGTCTTTTAGTTACTCTTTTAAAACAAATAAACCCTCAATATTACAATTTTACAAAGGTTTTGGCCTTGTTTGGTCTTCTGGTTTTAAATCCCTTTTGTTTGGGCAGTTTGGTGGTTGTTCTATGCTTTTCGCGTGACCCAGAGTTTGGGGCGTGACAACTTGGTATCAGAGCTCTGGGTTTGAATACCTATGAGCTGTGGGAAGAGGGTGTGTTACCTTGTGAGGATGTGTGTGTGCTTGATTACCTGTGTTTGGAATATGAGCATGTTGATGTCGTATATATGTGAGCATGGAGGTTGGGCCTTAGAATTGATTAGTCTTGCCTTCGGGCGTTTAGACTAACAAACTTGGGAGCCAAGTTAGAACCACGTTTCATGGACGTGATTTCTAGCAGAAAATCTAAGTAGGTTATCCAAAGTGACGCGTCATTCTTGTTGGTTCTCCTCGGTATCGGTGGTGTGTCTGCATGATCGTCGTGACTATGTGCTAACATGATAATGTGGTACGTGGTAGAAGTAACATGATAGATCGACCGTAGGTTGTCATGTTTCATGCTTTCTTCATATATGACCTGTACACCCTTAGAGGCGATGAGACTGTGGTTTGGGTCTTGGTTATGCGACTCAGTTGCTATCAGTTGCAGAAGCAGGGCTATGGGTTGGGCGTCGATCGCTTGGTAGGTTCTGGAACTCATCAGTGAGTTGGGTTCAGCCGTGTGAGGTTGGCCTCAGTTGGTATCTGTTAGGTGTTAGTACGAGCAGCGCTTGTTCAGGTGTAGATGAAGCCTAGTTGGTGGCTTGGTTATAGTAGCTGGCTCCCCTTAAGAGTAAGCTAGTGAATGTCGGAGTTGTGTTATGGTTGACCTTGTGAATCGAGGTGCTGGGGTGTCGGAGACCCTGGGAAATCAGTCGATGTGATTGGATTAGGGATAGCGACAACCCTTCAGAGTCTTAGTATACGTGGTTCTGGTCGTGTGATGGATTAGATACATCGTAAGCCATGCTATGTCTTGAGCCGTGTACTCGGGACGGGGTATAGAGGGGAACATAGTGGATGGGAGCGTAGAGATCCTTGGCCGAGTGTATGTTGAGATAGCAGAACGTGTGGTTCTGGAGATAATTCCTGGTAATCAGGATATCGATGGTGGTCAGCAGGATGTTGTTGATAGTCTGAGTAGTCTGATGACCTTAGACGCTGTATATTTTTTTTGAGGTTTGAAAATTGAGTTCCGAGTGAGTGAGCTCAAGGATATGGGAATAAGTATGAATTGTAGTTATGTTGGGAAGAGCACGAGTTATGGCTGTATGGGAATGTGTAAGGGCTCCTGCGACGAGTATTGATTCTGTGAGATTCCCACGGGAATGCAGGTCAGTGGTTTGGTCGATATTCTAGTGATTGGGAGATCACTTTTGGGAACCGTGCGAGGTTCATGTGGTTAACTTAGTGCTGAGATGACGTATTTCGGATATGATATGTCTAGAAGTTATTTATGTTCCACCTTAAGTTCAGAGATGGGTATGTTGTTCACCCATGGGAACGAAGTGTGGAGTGATGAGGTTCATCAATGGACCATGTGGTTTGGCTAGCCTGGGGTGATAGGTGAGAAATCGTAGGGTACGATGTCTGTGATCGATGTGTACCTTGAGAGCGAAAGTGCAAATGGTGTCTACATGGTTGTGGGAGTCATTAGTAACTCTAAATGAAAGGTCTCAGAATTATGTTCCCTTTGTTTGATGCTGTGCCTTGGATAGTGAGCTCGAGACCGTGACGTGATTGTGGTTTGCCTAGCAGGAGTTAGGTAGGTGAGTATGCGCAACCATGTGAAGTGAGGTTTTGGGCACAATGGTATGTGTTGTGCCAGGTATGCGGATGGATGGTGTTCACGTGTGTGAATAAGGTTTGAGTTTTGAGAGCTTGGTGTAGTGAATGATCTGAGTATCGTGACTGTGGTTGACAGCAGCTGTGTGACTGTAGTCAATGTGGCCTCGAGGTAGGACTTACAGAGTTCTTAGAGGCTTAGTGTTGAGGAGGACTCCTAGTACACTGAGGTTGGGTCATGGTTTCTTGTTGGCCCTTTTTTTTTCCTTTGGATGGAAGGAGGAAGAGAGTTTTCTCATAGGCGATTGTCTTGTAGACAATTGTCTAGTGCGAGTTGTTTCATCTTGGTTGGATGGAGATGCTAGGTTCTTGATTGGTTCAGATTTGGTTGTGTTCTGAGACTGTAAGAATCTCAGTGGAATGGTGACTCGTATTGTGACTCGGGAATTTGTATCACTGTGATTGGGTGATGATTGGACTAATTCTTCGTGGTTTCAACGGATGGTTGAACCATTTGGATTGTGATCCATGTGAGGTTCGGTTGGTAGACAGGAGTGCTTGTGATGATTCTTGTCGACAAGGGAGTGATGTTGAGACGTAAAGTTCTTTTGTAGATATCAGTTGAGGATTGCTGACTGTTGTGTGCATATGGTTGTGTTTCTAGCTCTTGGGGAAGCAGGGGTTTGTCAGAACAGTGCGGCTGTGATATGTGTATGGTGGGGTTTTGGTAGACTTTTGTGAGTCTGGCTTGGGTTCTGTTTGGGACTTGAAACTGCTCAGAGTTCTTGGAGTCGAGAAGTGGTTGTCGACTGTGGTTAAGTGTTGTGCTTCGGCATAACTATTGTTTGTATGGATGGTAGTTCCTAGAGTATGATGTTGGAGAAGCCTTGGTTGGCGTGGCCTGTTCGGACCGACGCGATTGTTTGGTTGGGAACGGAAGGGCCGTGATGAGGTCTGGATGTGAAGAAATTGCTAAGTGTAAGATGCAAGTCTTTGTTGGTATCTTAGGCCCGAATAGTTTGCTATTGTGGACCCAAAGGTTTACTGTATGTGTTAGGCGTATGTGGTTTGATGTTAGATGGTAGTCTTTTGTTGCTTTGTTTGATGATGGCGACCATGCTTGACATGAGATTGGTCTACAGTTTTGGTATTAGTGATCTGATGGTAAGACGTTGAGATGTGTAGTGACGTGCAGTTGTACGGACAATGTGGTTGAGTTTGTCTAGGTTTTGGATACCTAGGAAATCTCCTATCTGCATGACATGTTTGGCCAAGTGACTCATTGGGGTCAGGTAACTGCATGAGTTTTTAATGCCGGATTGGTTTTCGATTGTGTGAAACCTTCTCTGGGACATTGGTGTGCTACCTGATGTTTCTCCTGGGTGAGAATTGCGGTTCGTGATAGAAGTTTGAGTAGAGGATGAAGGTTTGAGGGTTTGCTGAGATCAGTTCTTTGGTGTTCCAGGTGAGTTAAGTGAACTTCCCTCTGGTGAGCTTCTCTTTGGAATTGGGTGTTGTGTTGTTGCTCGTGGATCGGCGTCATGACAGCTTAAGTAATAGAGATATTGGCATCGATAGGGTGATGATATGGTATCAAAGTCGGTGGTCATCTGGTGATCGTCAGGATTTGAGTAAAGTTTGTGTGTAGTGTGTGTGACTTCGTGTGACCGATGTCAGGGCTTGACGTCATGTGTTTGGACTTGTGGAGATGGTCCTTGGGGAGCGTGGTGAGATGTGACTGAGCCAGTATGTGGCAATGAAGACGAGAGATAGTCTCCGTGTTCGAGTATAGAGCATGTTTGAGATCAGGTACGGTGGTGAATTGGTCTCTTGATTTACGTTTGTCGCTGGAGTAGTTGTGTTGGCGAGAGTTCTATGTTGGGGTTTGGTAGTGTGAGTTGGATCTTGGTCCGATATTTTCTGGATGTTTCCTGGATGACAGTGATGTCAGTGGAGCTTATCGTGTGAACAATCTGTACGGAGATTGATTCCTTAAGAATGTGTATTCTTGGTATTAGTTATGTGACAACTTCAGTTTTAGGGTTTCAGTTGCTGAGGTATGCCTGCTGTTGTATAGCGTTGCTGGGGCATTTCTGCTGTTGTGCAGTGTCGTTGGGTTTGCACCAGAGGTTGTTGATGGTTGCGGGACAAATATTGGTTTGAGTTTCAGTGTTAAATTTTGGGGACAAAATTTCTTTAAGAGGGGGAGAGTGGTGAGACCCCAACCCGATTCATTTTGGAATGAGTAAGTGTTCGAATTATCTCGGAACCTCCGGACTGTTTTAAATACACCCTTAGCGCGTGTTCGGGTTCTGTTAAGGCCTGCTTGGCTAACGTTTGGGCTGAAAAACAAGTTTTTATGCAGAAAAACACTCTGCCCAGCAGTTCAGTCGACTGGAGGGCTTGACCCAGTCGACTGAACCAAAAATTTGGAGTTCGGTCGACTGGACATGGGGGTTCGATCGATTGAACCATCGCAGTAGGAATTTTTGAGGTTTCCAGTAGGCTGTTCAGTTGACTGAACTGGGGGTCTAGTCGACTGAACTGAGAAGTTTGGTGTTTTTCTATAAATATCAGGGGCTGAGATATTTTGACAGAGCTTTCTTCTAAGCTAAGTTTCGGTTCTTTCCGCCTTCTCTCTAGGTTTCTGAGGGCTCGGGGCTCGATTTTCAACAAACTGTCTGTGGATCCTCGCTATTGGTGCCGGGGGCTTTGCATATATTCGGACATAATTCAATTTTGTCGTGGTTCACTTTTCGAGGCTTCGAGTTTTGACTCGCCGAGGTAGGATTCTAGACCTACTGCTGTTATGAGGGTGTTATATGCAATTATATGTGTTTTCACTAGGTAGAAAATTCATCAAATGTGATTTTCATGTGTAAACCTTGATTTTGGGTAAAAGTAGGTTTTTACGCCTATTCTTGGTTGTATACATGTTTTGGGTACGTGGTATCCGTAGTTTTCAAAAGGAGGTTTGAAAACGAGGTATTTTGAGAAAATGGTGAAAAACGTCTTTTTGGAGGCTTAGAGTTAGCCCGCGGGGTTGAGTCTCAACTCTTAAATGTTTTAGTTGGAAATGATTTTAGATCTCCATTTTAATAGATTAGATCTATTTTATACATGTGTTGTATAACTGTTTTGTGAGTTTTCGTGGTTGAGCTACGATGGATTTTTAAATGTTTCCGTAGATGTAACGTGACAGTGTGTGGTTTGAGTTGGGCTTCTATTGCTCCTTGGTGGAAGTCCAAAAGCGTGTGCAGAGTGGGTTTGCTACGGTCCCTCGGCTTAATCCCCGTAAGCGTGGTTTGGTTTTGCCTTGTCCATCGGTCGTGGCAATCCGTAAAGAAGCAGGTGTGTGATTTGGTTATGTTTCGTCCATCGGTTGTGGCAAACCATAAAGAATTAAGTGCGTGGTTTGGGTGCTTTTCCATCGGTCATGGAAATTCGTAAAGAAGTCGGTTACCTCCGTGAATGGCGTTGTTGTTGTAACTCCGTATAGAACATATCATTACCTAGCAGGCCTTAAGTGGTTAAGGACTAGGGTAATGGGCATGAGTCTATAGTTGTTACCTTTGTCTGTACGGCAGAGTCGGTACATAGGATTATATTTACATCTTTTCTCGTCGGCTATGTGACCCGAGTGGAGCATACTGTTTATTTACAGCTTTTCCTTAACTGTACCATGATATCTGTTAGGATGATATGCATAGTTTGAAGGATGAAAAACGTGAGGTTTTATGAGATAAAATCTTTTGAGACTCGTGGTAGTCTGATGCAAACTTGTGATTTTGGAAGGAAAATCTTTTTGGCTCCTGTGGTTGAGCTGCGTGTGTGTAATTGCATATTTACTGTTTTACAGTTTTATTATCTATGTTCTATTGGGCTTCGGCACACGGTGTGAGATTTTGCTGTAAAACCTTTTTCAGGTAAGCGTGGTCCTGTAGGTTGACCCGGTGGTGCCCGGAGGTGACTGATGACAAGACGTCTGTTTTGTCTTGATAGGTAGCTTATACCTGTTGTATATGTTTCATGTTTATTTGTAACATGTTGTAAATCGTATACTATGATTATGGATGTATGCATGTTTTAATGCTTTCGAGAGAACCTTGGGTTGGTTGTCGTTTTTCGTAGTTTCATACTACGTTTTTTGTTGTTGGGATCAACGGTTTACAAACGATATTTTCAAATGGTTTTTGCTTCACATAAACCTTTATGCTTCGAGGTAGATTTTGGAACGGTTTAAGCTTCTTTTAAAATGAAAAGATTTTCTTATTCAAAATACGTATTTTGTTTTTTAAAGGTTTAGCTTGTGAGGCTGTAACTGTAATCTTTTGGCTACTCTTTTAAAACCAATAAACTCTCGGTAGTACAATTTTACAATGGTTTTGGCCTTGTTTGGTCTTCTGATTTTAAATTCCTTTTGTTTGGGGTTTGGTGATTGTTCTGTGGCTTTTCGCGTAACCCGGAGTTTGGAACGTGATAATAACTCTTGAAATTTCTATTTTTGCAAAGACCTAAAATCCCGGCACTACAGTATTTTCTTGCGACTTCGTTGGGGACTAGTTTATAAACCTAATAAGTGAGCTAAACTTGAAAGCATCATTGGTTCTGAATTTTACTTTCTTATTTTCATTCTCGCATGAATTCTGCATTGTTTTCAGCCACCGTTTAGCCTACCTGATACCCCGGTCAGTTTATTGTCTCAAGGCTATGTTGGGGAAGCAAGCAAGCCTTCTAGCCGCACGTTCCTATAGATGCTGCAAAAAGGATTATTGCGTACCGTTTGACCATCCCTTGCACTACACCTGGCATGAGAGTTATATTCTTGACTCTATTCAAAAGGTACCTAGAGTATTGAGCAAGCCAGCTATTGTTGTATATAGTAGCTTAGAACCACAGATTAGGTACAAAACCTGTAGGATTATGTGTTTTAATTTAATTGGATGTTTTGTTTGTTATCTGTTTAAGACTTTTGTTTGGTTTAGGATAGCTTACTCCCCGGGGTTCTGCTTGGGTTTTCTTTAGATCCCTTGTTTGGTTTAGATCAGCTTCCTTCTCGATTTTCTACCCAAGTTCTAGTTTTAGCCTTTGTTTTTAGAATCTTGATCTATCTCCCAGGGCTCTGCCCGTGTTTTAGCATTGAGCCCATTGTTGGTTTAGGATAAGCTTTCTCTTTCCCAGGGCTCTATCCGAGCTATTGGTTTAGCCCTTGGCCTTGTTTAGATTTGTCTTCCTTCTAGGGCTTCACTCGGGTTTTGCTTTAAGGCCTTGTTTAATGTAGATTAGTTTTCTTCTCGGGGCTCTGCTCGTTTTCTTCCTTAGAACCTTTGTTAGTTGCTTGCTCGGGGTTTTTCTTTGTATAGTATTAGTTGGGCTTTTAGGCTTTCTGTTCAGGGTTTTTGCTCGTTGTGTCGTCTTTTTCGATTTTCTATCGATTTGAGGCCCAGCTGGGGCATCCTTTCATTCTGCTGTTTGTATCTGCTTGTGGTTTTTCATACTATGCTCAGGAGGTTTACCATCTTTTGTTATAGTGCTGTCCAGGAATCTTCTGATGCTTGCTTCTCTCTTTTTTTGGGATTACAGGTTCATTTCGATTCTAGATCATTGAGTCGAAAGAGTTGCATCCGACACACGCTTGGACTAGGTCTGCTATAGGAAGACTTTATAGAGTATCTAAACAGACCGCAGAATCGTAAAAAATGACAGAATGAAGTGAACTAGACAACCCTGATAAGGGTAATTACTGAGATACAAAGAGCAGTCGAACAGCAGATGCAAGCTCAGATTCAGTACCAAACTCATATTTAGATAATTCAGGCTTGCTTGCCAGGCATAAATGAGCAGCAAGATGACCCGAACATCAACAAAGAGGATTTTTGGGATGATAATCAGGGTTATGATGGACCACAGGTTGCTGTACCACCTCGGGTTCCTCGCTAGGTTGTAGTGGAGGAAGAAAATACTGTTCAGTCTAGGGAATCCATGCTGGTAGATAAGATTGAGAGGATAGAGAAAGTTCTGAGGAAATCAAAAGGGGTTGAAGAGTATATGCTGGATGTGGGAGGCCTATGCTTATTCCTAGACACCAAACAGCCAAAAAAATTTAAGATGCCAGAGATGGAAAAGTTCGACGGAATCAGAGAGCCCCGGATACATCTGAGGATGTATGTTGGTACCCTTGCTCTCATAGGTATCAATGATCAGTTGAAGGCTCAGTTGTTCTACCAGACTTCTATCTGGGGCAGCTCAGAAGTGGTTCTTTTCCTAAGATATCGCCAAGACTAGGACATGGGAAGAGATTACCACGGCCTTCGTTAGTCAATACAGATACAACGTCCAGCTAGATGTAACTACTCGAGAGCTCGAGACCACCCTTCATGAAAGTAGGGAGTTGTTTGTGGACTTTCTAACCAAGTGGAGGGTAAGAAGGTCAAGATTATAAACTGGCCGATAGAGAAAGAACATGTGAGAATTGTGGTAAAAATCTCTAATACCATCTGAAGCATTATCTGATTACACAGCTGCTCTCCACATTCGAGCAGTTATTTAACGCCGGGGTTCAGATAGAGGATGCAATTTAGTCGGGAGATAATGAAAAAGTCGAGTCGAGTTAGAAACCAAGAAGGCCTTACCCCTCTAGTAATCAAAACTAACCCACCTCCTCCACTAACCTCGTATCCCGCACAAATGAGGTTAATCTGTTAAACCCCCAATCAAACTAACTGCACCCTCTATCTTCATCACCTTCTCCCAAAAACAACTAGCTGCTGTTGCCAAAGATGCCGAGGAGATTCTTCACTCCCCTTAACATCTCTCTGACCATGACCTTGAATCGACTTGTCGAGAAAGGGCTAATAAAGCTTCTTGTTCTGATGCCACCACCCAACCCTCTGCCACCACGATACAACCCTTCCCAGTACTGTTCGTACCACCAAAGCCATGAACACCTGACTAATAACTGCCTGAGACTCCGTCATGAGATTCAGGATCTCATTGACAACAAAGTCATCCCATCCCCGTCTGTTGTCCAAAAGCCAAACATCATAACTAATCTGCTGCTGAACCATGCCAAGCTGGCTAATCTGAACTGCATTAAGCTAAGACAGTCAGAAGATCCCAACTGCTATATTTGTCTGACACACCTTCCGCGCCTATACGTTCCAGCCACAAAAGACCAGTCATCTTACTCTCTGATTATGACCGAAAATGGGTGGGAAATGGAAGAATGAAATGATGGAGCCTGGGACGGATTGGAAATGGTAATTCAGATAGGCAACCAAGTTGAGGTGGAACATAATGATGACGATGATTGGCCGCTTAACTACCCAGTACGGCTATATGGATTTGGTAATATTTTAGACGGCATTGCTCTCCCTCAACTCTTTGGAGAAGAGGTGCACGTCGATGAGATGCAGTCTTATTGGTTAGTCCGGACAACGTTGAAGTTAGATGGAGAGGAGTGGACTAAGTTTTGGGCCGCCCGTGAGCAATAGATAGCATATATAGAAGAAGACATCTAGGGATTGGATGATGCCGACAATACGTGGGCTATCGAAGATGAAGAAGAGAGGAAAAGAAGGCTGAAGAGCAACGATCTGAATGAATTGTGAGAGTTTGAGAGCTCTCCGTACATCACTGAGGTCAGAGGAACCGATAACTTAATGCCAGGTCTATGGGATCCTGAGGAAGGAGTTGAGCACCTGACCAGGAGCGAAAGACACTTTAAATCGGTTCAATTAGAAAGAGGACATGCTAGTGAAAAAGGAAATGAGAAAGAATAGGAAAAAAAAAGATGATGCTGTGTTGAGACAGCTAAAGAAAACCTAAGCCAACGTCATCATATGGGGTCTGTTGATGGCTTCGCACATGCATCGACAAGCTGTGCTGAAAGTTTTGATTAACGCGAATGTCTCGATAGACACAACCCCTGAATAGTTGATCGGGCTGATCCTACTAGCTGCAGAGCCTAAGGTAATTTCCTTTTCTGACAAGGACTTACCGTTTGAAGGAAAGAGCCACAACAAACCCATGTACATCATAGTCAAGTGTTTAGGAAAGTGGGTCCCGGTTATGCTTATCAACAATGGGTCAGCACTGAATGTTTGCCCTCTCCAAATGACAATCTGTTTAGGTATGAAACCAGACAGACCACTTCACACCAAGCAACTTGGGGGTCAAGGTAATTACCTAAAAAAAACTAGGGGGTCAAGGCCTACGACAACACAAGATGAGATGTTCTATGACTGGTACCATTCGTTGTATCAGTTGGACCGCTGAAAAATTTTATGAAATTCCATGTGTTGGACATCCCAGCATCCGTTAATTTGCTGCTAGGTAAGCCATGGCTTCTTGACCTGGATATACAGGTGGTTCCCTCTACTCTCCATTAGAAACTGAAGCTTATCAAGAATGGAGCAGTGTTGACTATCCACGGGGAGGACAGCATCCAACCCCCGAGGGAAGATGGTTCAACTCTCTTAGAAGTTCAGCACAGAGAGAGAGATGTGTTCTTAAGAGGATTCAGGTTTAATGAGGCCCAAGTAGTTCAAATGCTGTTAAAGGTGGAAGAAAGCTACATCAACCCCTATGTTGTTACTATGATGAGATGAATGTCTTATTTTCCTGGAATGGGGTTAGAATTCCAATAGCAAGGGATCTTAGAAGCCATCTAAGTGTTGCCAAGCTCATAGCATTTTGGCATGGGCTATCAGCCGACGGAAGAGGATCTTGAGAAGCTAAAGAAAGGACCGAAGGGGAAAAAGAGCAGGTACTCGGGTACGTTGAATGGCTACTTTGTCAAGAAAGGGGAAGACCTCCCTTACTGTGGTTTCTCGAAACCATGGATTGACGAGAAAACCAATCAAAAACTGCCAAGTCTAGAGATCTTTTTTAGCCACCAACTGTCTGATACAAAAGAAGAAGCAGCGAAAGAGAGAGAGAGAAAGAGGAAAGGGAAGAAGAATGAAGAAAAAGAGAACTAGGTAGATAAGCTGGACGGCACAGACATGGAAGCTTTGTTCAATGATCAAATGGCCCGAATGCGTATAGTCGACCAAGATTGCTTGATGATGGGCTATGGCGCACCAGCAAACTACATGTAGTGACCTGGACCCTTTTTATTTTCGAATTTTAATGAAAGCAAGTATACTATGTTTAATGGAGATGTTTGGGGAGTGAGAATCACGTGTGAAAATTTATTCTACAGCTTGTATGTGTTCTTTTGTGATGGTTAAAGGTGGAATTTTGCATAAAAATGTAGTTGGATGACATGTTGCGCATGTATGGTTCAGTCACAGCCTTAGTAAGTGGGAATTACAGCTCAGGATTGACCGCTTGAGCGGGGGCCTGACCGCTCAAGCGGTGGGGTGGCAGAGAGTTTTTTGGAGTGAGAACGCTCTAGGGGTTGGGGTCCGCTCGAGCAGACTCTCGCGGATCTATTTTTTTTAAAAGGGCACGAGGAACCCTTTTCTCCCATTCTTCTTACGTTCCTCTCTCTCTAGAGCAAAGATAGAAGTTGGGGTTTAGGTTTAACAGTTTGTAGAGGTTTATTTGGCTTCTTTAATTGAGTTTCTTTGCCTTCCCTCTCGGTGATTCAACCTTTGGAGGTCCAATCTTTGCTTTGGAGGTGTTTTCTCACCACGCGGTTGGAGATTTGCATAGTTGGAGTTCGTGTGAAGCCTTTTCTTGTGGATCTAGCTTCCAAAAGGTAGGATCTAGACTTTCTTGAATGTTTATGTGAGATGTGTCGTATCTTTTTTTTATTTATGAAGAGGAAAGAATAAAGCTTGTGTTTTCAAAACCCTAAGTTTGAGTTTGGTACAAATGAAGGTTAAATCTTATAGTATGAAGGGTTTAAAATGTTTTACTTTAACATTGATGTTTCTTGTGATTGAATTGAGGAATGGGACACTAGGGTTTGGGTTTTGGGACTAAAGCTATGGAAAGTGGGGGTTTTGGGGGGTTTTGGGTTTAAAGAATTGGTGGGATGAAATTGAAATGGTTTTCGGCTAATTTGGGGAGCTATTTAGCCTATTGTGAATTTGATTTTACAAAATTATGTGACATGTATTACTGTTAAGCCGAGAATGTGGGTTTGTTGAGTAAAACTAATGAACAAATAAATGTGAAGATATATGATGATTAATACGGGTGTAAGCCCCAAAATAACACGTATATGGACAATGAGACCGTGGAATCAAATGGGTTTGGTGAGAGGAACCACTTGTGTTGGACTCACATGTGTATGTTGTGTTGTAATATATGTTAGGAAGGACCGGTTATTTGATCTATGGATCGTCTAAGTTTGGGCACGAGTTGCTCCTCGATGAAAGACCAAAAAACTACGCCGATTGGGTTCTCTGCCTACCGACTAGCAACCGAAAAAGGACGTTAGTCGTGTCGGGGTATAGAACGTTTCGTTACTTCATGGGCCTGTGTAGCCGGGTTGAGTGTAACATTACACGGGTCTATACGCTCGTCCAACGTTGGTGCCTATGATCAAGAACCATGAATTGGTGAAATATAAGATGAATTAGTAAAGTGTGTACATGTGTGTGAGCTGCAATAAACGGAAGCAGTGAAACCTCAACTTGAGAACAGGGTGAAAACGGTAAATGTATTGGTGTAATTGGAAGTGATAGAGTAAATGGGTCAACGGTAAATGATAAATGAATTGGGTGCTTGGGTTTATCAAGATGGACTATGTCATGGGTATAATAAGGGGATTTGACTAACGATTTTTGTATAAAAACCTGGTTATGTATGGATAGTTTTTCTCAAAATAAATAATATAAAACGCTCAAGTATATATGTGCATCCTGCATAATCATCTTCGCATGTCATGCATTCTTTCAATGTTAGCCTTCTTCCTACGAGCTTCGGCTCATGTTGTTTAATAACATTTCAGGTGATGGCAGAAAGAAAGCCATGGAGTAAGACTAGTGGTCGATTGCTTTTTGGGAAAATCAATAGGATTACATTATTTGTTTGGATAGTTAACTTTTGAGAAATGCAAATGTAAAGATGTAATCTCCTCTTTTGAACCTTTAGAACGATGTAATTATAAATTGGAATCCTGTCATTGCAAGACGTTAGGGTCATGTGTTCATATGATGTATGCATGTAAGGACGCTCGTATTTCAATTGGGTTGGACATTTGATTCTTTCAAGAATGATTTTGGCAACGGTGTTTGGCTTATGATGAATAATTATTATGTTTTCAAATACATATATTTTTTTCCTTGGTTTTGTTCACTCAAATTAGGTTTACAGAGATTAGTTACGTGGACCCTATTTCCAAAACATGAATGCTTTTCACTATTTTTGGGAAAAAACTCTCGGGTGTGTCACCGCTAGAGCGGTGAGGTGTCTGCTCGAGCGGCCTTCGCTGGGTTATAATGTAAAAAATTGTTTTAAATCAAGATCCTTATAAATGGATTTTGGAAGCATAAATGGGTTGTATAATGGCATAGTTTTCGAAGAAAGAGTTTTCACATCAGTTTGGTTTCAAGAATTTATTCAAATTATATTAAAACGGGACTGGGGCGCTACACTACATAAGGCTCATCGTGGAAGTAGAGTCAAAGAATGTTGATACTGGTCTTTAGAATTCTGTAATTTGCATGGTTCAAGTCTCGAGTCTAAATTTGAGTCTTGTGAGTTTTTGATTTGTTCTGATCAGTTGGATCTCGCGTCCGAAGGCACATCTGTCTGTGCACTCTCTTCCTCTCTTGCTTTTGAGTTTGTAATTTCCTCCCTCTTTGATATCAATTAAATAAACGAGGATTTTGGTTACTCTGCTTTGCTTGATTTATTTTATACGTTTTTTGATGATTTTAAATTTGAAGGGAATGTCCCCGGAGAAATAAAAGCTTTAATAAAAAGAGAAGAAAAAATGCGCACCTAACCAATAATTGAAGAAATTTTGTCAATTAATCTGGGTAATGAAATTAACACAAATTGTCCAAATTGATTCTTCATTATCTTCAGTTGAACGTGAACAATTAATAATTTTATTAAAAGAGTTCAAAAATATTTTTTCATGGTTATACGAGGATATGCTCGGAATTGATCTTGAAATCGTCCAACGTCACATTCCCTTGTACCCCGATGCCAAGCATGTCAAGCAGAAATTGAGAAGAATACAGCCAAAATGGACACTAAAGATCAAGGAAGAAGTCACCAAGCAGATCAATGCTGGGTTCCTTATTGTAATTGAGTATCAGAAGTGGGTGGCTAACATTGTGCTGGTCTTGAAGAAGGATGGGCACATCAGAGTCTACGTGAATTTTTGGGATCTCAACAAGGCCAGCCTAAAGGATGACTTTCCATTACCGCACATTGATGCCTTGGTGGATAATACAGTAAGGCACGTCCGTTTGTTATTCATGGATGGCTTCTCTAGGTACAATCAGATCCTAATGGACCCCAAAGACAGAGAGAAGACAACACTCACAACACCTTGAGGCACCTACTATTACCGTGTGATGCCATTCGATTTGAAGAATGCAGGGGCAATCTATCAAAGGGCTGCAACCATATCATAAGGAAGTTGAGGTGTATGTGGACAATATGATTGTGAAATTTAAGGATTGAGACAGCCATATCATAGCACTGCAAAATATCTTCAAAAGAATCAGGAAATACAAGATGTGGCTTAACCCATAGAAATGTGCCTTTACAGTCACTACAGGAAAAATGCTTGGGTTCATAATTACTCAACGAGGCATCAAAGTCGATCCTTTGAAAATCAAAGCAATCATGGAAATGCCTCCTCCAAAGACCGAGTAGGAAGTTAGAGGTTTTCTAGGCAAAGTACAGTTCATCAGTCGATTCATAGCCAAGCTGACGACAACCTGTGAGCCGTTGTTCCGTTTGCTGAAGAAAGGGGTTAAGTTCGAATGGGACCAGAAATGTCAAAATGCCTTTGAAGCGGTGCATCAGTACTTATAGATTGCACCTGTTCTTGCTCCTCCCGAGCTTAATAGACCACTGATTCTCTATTTGTGGGTGATTGATTTGGCTATTGGATGTATGCCGGCACAAGAAGGAGAGACCAGAATCGAGAAAGCGGTCTACTACTTGAGCAAAAAGATGACCGAATGGGAGATACGGTACACGCCACTGGAAAATACATACTGGGCTTTAGTTTGGATCTCCCAAAAATTGTACGCATTACATGTTATCTTTCATAATAAATGTAATCTCTTGCATGGACCTGTTGAAATACTTGTTCGAGAAGCCGGCACTAACAGAAAGACTAGCCCGTTAGTTGTTGTAACTGTCAGAATTCAACCTTAGATATGCCACTAGAAAGTCTGTGAAAGGCAGAGCAGTGGCAGAGTTTTTTGATGATCAACCGATTAAAGAAGACGAGGACACCGAGTTTTAGTTCCCCAATGAGCAACTTGTGGGAGTTAGGAATGATAAATGGACTCTGTATTGTGATGGTGCATCCAATCAGTATGGCAATAAAATAGGAGTTCTACTTGTCACCCCTGACGAGTCACATATTCCTTTATCCCTAAAGCTCAATTTTGAAGACACTAATAATCAAGTTGAGTATGAGGTATGCTTATCCAAGTTAAAGGCAACCTTAGAACTAGGGGGAAAGAAACTGGAAGTCATCGGAGACTTGGCATTGGTGGTCGGGAGGAGCAAGAACAGGTGCAATCTATAAGTACTGATTCTCTATTTGCGGGTGATTGATTTGGCTATTGGACGCATGCCGGCACAAGAAGGAGAGACTAAAATCGAGAAAGCGATCTACTACTTGAGCAAAAAGATGACCGAATGGGAGATACGGTACACGCCACTGGAAAATACATACTGGGCTTTAGTTTGGGCCTCCCAAAAACTGTTGGCATTACATGTTATCTTTCATAATAAATGTAATCTCTCGCATGGTCCCATTGAAATACTTGTTCGAGAAGCCGGCACTAACAGAAAGACTGGCCCGTTGGTTGTTGTCACTGTCAGAATTCAACCTTAGATATGTCACTAGAAAGTCTGTAAAAGGCAGAGCAGTGGCAGAGTTTTTTGCTGATCAATCGATTAAAGAAGACGAGGACACCGACTTTTAGTTCCCCAATGAGCAACTTGTGGGAGTTAGGAATGATAAATGGACTCTGTATTTTGATGGTGCTTCCAATTAGTATGGCAATAAAATAGGAGTTCTACTTGTCACCCCTGACGAGTCACATATTCCTTTATCCCTGAAGCTCAATTTTGAAGACACTAATAATCAAGTTGAGTATGAGGTATGCTTATCCATGTTAAAGGCAACCTTAGAACTAGGGGCAAAGAAACTGGAAGTCATCGGAGACTTAGCATTGGTGGTTTCACAAGCAAGAGGAGAATGAAAGGTTAAAGATGAAACTCTGATTTTATACCACCAAGAGTTTGAGAAGTTGATTCCATACTTTGAATCAGTGATTTTCACTCATGTTCTGAGATTGTAGAACAAGTTCTCCGACGCCCTAGCTACTCTGGCATCAATGATCAACCTACCATCTAGAGTCAAGATGAGACCACTGATAATTGAGCAGAAAAGAAAGCCAACATATGAAATGACGGTAGCAACTGAAGAAAACACAGACGAACTCCCTTGGTACTTCGACATCTTGAGTTTTGTGGAAAAGGGAGAATACTCTAAGTTTGCTAACAAAAAGGACAAAAGAACGATAAGGAGACTATCTGCACAATTTGCCATTTATGGAGGAAAGTTATACAAATGAGGGCAATCTGGGGTTAACAAGCTATGCGTTAGCAATGAAGAAGGTCGAGTATTGATGAAACGGATACATGCTGGAGTCTGCGGGCCTCACATTAATGGAAATATGTTAGCTAAGAAGATCCTGCGACAAGGGTATTCTTAGATGACAATGAAAACAGACTGCATCCAGTTTGTGCAAAGGTCCATAAGTGTCAGATCCATGGGAACCTCATGTATGATCCTCCATCCCAGTTATATAGCTTGATGTCGCAATGGCCATTCTCAGTATTTGGAATTGATGTGATTGGCAAAATAACACCGAAGGCCTCGAATGGTCATGAATTCATTTTGGTGGCCATCGATTATTTCACTAAGTGGGTAGAAGCTACTTCCTACTCAGTGCTGGAAGCCTCCCATGTTGCCAAGTTCATCAAGCATAATATCATTTGTTGATATGGAGTCCCCCATGAGGTTATCTCATTTAATGGTTCGCATTTTCAAGGTGAGGTTCTGGACTTCTTCGAAGAGTATCGAATAGTGGCCCACAAGTCATCACCGTACCAATCACAGACCAACGGAGCAGTCGATGCAGTAAACAAAAACATTAAGAAGATTTTATACAAGATGATTTGCTCATACAAAGATTGGCCAGAACATCTACCGTTTGCACTATGGGGGTATAGGACGTCGATCAGAGCTTCAAGAAGAACCACGCCTTACTCCTTAGTGTATGGGATGGAAGCTATACTTCCCATTGAAGTGAAAATTCCTTCACTAAGAGAAGTGGCTGAGGCCAACATCTCGAAAGTAGAATGGCAGAGGAATCGAATGGAAAAGCTACTCTTGTTCGATGAAAGAAGATTGCAGGTTCTGTTTCATATATAAGGGTATCAAAGGCATATAGCTAGAGTGTTAAACATGAAGGTCAAGACCCAGGATCTAAAAGAGGGTGACTTGGTTCTTAAGAAAATCAGGGCTCCTGTTTTTTATCCAAGGGGCACGTGCAAGCCAAACTGGGCCGAGCCGTATCTGATTAAAACTATTATGACCGGTGGGGCCGTAATCATCATGGAACTGGATGGCAACACATTCTCTACTCTGATCAATCTGAACCAGCTCAAAAAGTACTACCCTTGAGAGAAAAATAAAATAAAAAGAAAAGCTCACTGGATTGAAAATTAAAAAGGCGGCCCAGGCAGAAGTTAGAGCAGCCCGCAAGCTTGAAAACTAGAAATGGAAACCTTGGCAAAAGTTAGGGCATTATAAAAAGAGTGTTAATACCCGAGATTGAACCAAGCCCGAACTACGTTACGGTTTGATTTCATTCATTAGGATACGCAGGCAGCTTCTGTTGGAGGCAATACTGCCAAGATCATTATTTTTGTAAAATGATTTTTGATAAAAAAAATTAACTGGACAGGTAAACGCCGAAACGGGCTCCAGATAAAAATTTTGACGTCGAGCGATCAAAAATAAACCCATGCAACCAAAGTTAATTTAGAAGAATACCTCTTGTAGATCTAATCTTCAACTACGACTTGATTCTGAGTTGAAGCTCCAATCAGATCTTCTACTGTATTCCCTTATGTGATCCTCGAACGTAGTGTGGACTACGATCCTCCGAGAACTTGTACCAGCAGAACCCCGATATATTCTTAAGTCTTGAAAGACAAAAATAATATATCAATAATTATAAAATTAGCTAAAAATGGTTCAGCCTACCCGCATATATATAGAGCTACAGTAGGGACCTGGGGAGTAATTATGAGTTAGACTTCCAGTGAAACACAAACACCTACCAGCGGTTTCTGTAATAAAAGAAAGACGTAAATCGGTATTTGCAATTATGGAAAAATAGTAGCGGTTTTTCTAATTTTCATAAAACACTGAATTACAGTTCATACGACTAAAGAAATATAATTGCACTCTGACCCATTATCTCAAGACCTTCTTGCATTGAGCTCCTGTTATTAAATGTTTATCATTTCTCCCACGTTAAGATTTTCGATACCTGCCAATTAAATTTAATTACTGACAATTTAATTTAATCGGCATCTTGATATTTCTTAAACCCTTTCGCTTAACTTATTTGACCGCCGGATAATTAAATCCACCTGAAGGGTTTGGCCCTGTCAAAATTTATAAGCATCCTTAAGGGGGTATTGTCAATCCTGATCATCGGAACGTGAATTTCGTCAATAATTAATATTTACCATATAAATAATACTGCTATCCAACTCACTGGGAATATAGACCCATATAAGATCGCATCCTCTAATGAATCAAAACAATGAATATCAAATATATGCAAATCAATAATTATTTCAGGATTAAGAGGATAAGAACTATTCATAATAATCTTCGGGTGGGAATTAATTTACAAAGTCAGTAGTCAGTACTAAATTAATTACCCCAAATGTCACATTCAATACACACAAAGTGCACTAGCACTAAGAGTCGGAACAATAGACGACCCTAATATCTGTTCCCCGTAACCAAGGCAGGCCTACTAAAACTATGTACCACAGTCGTATCGATGTATGTCCATTTCCATCTAAACTGTGAACATAAAATTTAGATTATGTAAGAACCTAAAATCTGATCTTCTGTGTGCAAGTCGTACTCTACACACCAGATTAAATACTATACAGAATATCAAACATCCATGCATAACACTAAAGAAATGATATACATACATTGCTCATAAAGATTCTCACAAAATGAAAAAAAAAATTTATTAAAATAAAATTAAATACTAAAAACATGATTTTCAATATACCAACCCTAACAATCTCCCACTTATACTCAAAATCATACTACCATACATCTGACTCCCATGTCCTCTACATGACTATCAAAAGTCTTAGCAGTAAGCTCTTTGTAAAGGATCTGCAAGGTTGTCTTCTAATGCAAACTCTATGTATGACTGAAAATCTGGGTCTGTGTACCCCAAAAGTTACTAGACTGTCTGTCTGGTAAACTAACATATAATCCTTAATCCTTTTTAGGTACTTGATTATATTTATTTAACACAGTCCAATGCTCCTGCCTTGAGTTAGACTGATATCTGCTAACCATGCCAACAGCAAAGCAGATGTCGGGTCTAGTGCAAAGCATAGCATACATGAGGCTTTCTACTGTCGAAGCATAAGGAACCGCCTTCATCTTTTCTATCTCATCAGGTGTCTTAGGACACTGATCCTTGGATAGAGTGATTCCATGTTTGAAAGGAAAAAATCCTTTCTTGGAATGCTGCATGCTAAACCGAGCAAGGATATCATCGATATACTTTGCTTGTGATAAGTCCACATCCTTTGTTTCAAATCTCGCATAAGCTTGATCCCAAGGAAGTGACTGGCTTCTCTCAAGTCCTTCATATCGAACTGCTCAGATAACCATACTTTAACCATAGATAATGCCCCCAAATCATTTTCGATGAGCAAGATATCGTCTACACAAAGTACTAGGAAGATCACCATGCTTCCGTCACGCTTCTTGTACACACAGGATTCATCCGGACTTTGATCAAAATCATAAAACTTTATAGCTTGATCAAACCGAGTGTTCTAAGACCTCGATACCTGCTTAAGTCCATAAATGGATCTCTTAAGCTTACACAACATGTGTTCTTGGCCCTTTGCAATGAATTTGTCTGGTTGTATCATATAGATACACTCGTCAAGACATCCATTAAGGAAAGCTATCTTGACGTCCATTTGCCAGATCTCGTAATCGAAATGTGCAGCAATGGATAAGAGAATCCGGATAGACTTAACTATGGCTACCGGCGAAAAGATTTTCTCATAGTCGATCCCTTCTTTCTGAGTGAACCCTTTAGCAACAAGCCAAGCTTTGAAGGTTTTAACCTTCCCGTCTACTCCTCTCTTCCTCTTGTAGATCCACTTGGATCCAAAGGATTTTATCCCTTTGGGTGGTTCTACAAGTTTTCAGACCTAATTAGAATACATAGATTCTATCTCTAAATTCATAGCTCTTTGCCAAAGATCTGCATCTTTGTCTTGTAGTGCTTCATTGTAGTTACAGGGCTAGGTATTCAGTTCTGCAAGAATCTGGTCAAAAGACTCTCCCAAGAACATATACCGGTCAGGTTGATGAACAACCCTCCCACTACGACGAGGCACTACCTGTGTCTGTGTACTAGCAGTAACAGGCTGTGCAGAATCTAAGCCCTGTGCATCATCACCCTGTTCTTAATTTGCACCTGTCTTGATAATCCTCCCACTACGACTAGGTAATGGAATATCAGTGACTGGTGGTTCTTCTTGCGTTCTACTAGTATTTCCTCTCAGTTCTTCCAGAATAATTTGCTATTGGGCCTGTGGTCCATAATATAATCCTCTTCTAAGAATCGGGTATTGGTACTAACAATGACCTTCTTGATCCTTAGGGTTATAAAATAGATCACCCTTCATTCCCTTGGGATACCCCAAAATGAATCTAGTAAACCTGAATAACTCATCATTGACCTTACCATTTCCATAAGAATCCTATTCCTTCTTTCTACTACACCATTCTGCTGTGGAGTGTCAGGTGCAGTCAACTGGAATGTAATCCCTTCTGAAGACAAGTAGTTCTTAAACTCTCCAAAGAGATATTTCCCACCTCGGTCAGATCGTAGTGATTTGATACTTTTACCCAGACGCTTCTTCGCCTCCGCCTTGAATTCTTTGAATTTCTCAAAACATTCAGACTTACAGTACATCAGGTAAATGTATCCATACCTTGAGTATCAATGAAACTGATGAAGTACTCAAAGCCACCTCTAGCCCGAATTGTCATAGGACCACATACATCAGAATGAACCAGCTCCAATGGTTCTTTAGCTCTATAGCCTTTACTCGAAAATGGCCTCTTGATCATCTTACCTATAACACCCCGGTACAGGCCCTAGTTGTAGCAACCCGGTTTGTAACGACCAGGGTAGCAATCCAACCCAAACCTTAACATTAGCGATGGTAAACCAATAAGATCTTAGGTCACTGAAAGATTGAAAACCCTAACTCGGCCTAGAAACCCTAATTCGATCCAAAAATTCTAAAGAGATCAAATGCTCAGAGACAAAACCCTAATACTCAGAGAAAATTCCTAACATCCTAAATTAAGTAAATAATATGAAATATTAGAATAAAAAAAATAAGTCCCTGAGGCGGCAATAATAATAATAAGTCCATACAAGTAATAGAAATAAGTCCTAAAATGGAACTCCTATTTTTATTTCTGGATACAAGTCGGGTTGGGCATCTGCATTGCATTCATCTGCATCACGCACTCGCACAATTGTTCTTATATATATGCTTACCCTATTAAAAATGTTTAATTGTCTGTCTCTTTGGCCTTAAATTGTACTGGGTATTATACGATATTTATTGTAGGATATTTTGTTGTGAGTTTGTTAGACGATTTAGGAAATTTGTTTCTGGGCTTTGGCTCATGGCATTCGTGTCGCAGGTGAGTGTGATGAGTTCTTCGAGAAAGTCTCCCTCGAAGAAGAAGACGGAATTGAAGAACAGCGTGGGTGGCAGGAGCCAGCGAACCTCGACAATGTTATCTAAAGAATTAGGTTTTTACCTTTTGTTCTTTTTGTTCAGTTTCCACGGGCATATTGTAATTTTTGTTAAATTTTCTGGTGAAACTATAATTGTTATGTACTTTTAATCAATTTCAAACTCTTAGCAATGTAATATTTATGATATTTAAATATAAATGAATGGCTAGAATATTCCCCTTACCTATACTTATGTATGTCCCGACGTGCCCGGAGGACGGGGCATCACAGTGTTGGAGGCTATACTGTTAAGATCTTTGTTTTTGAAAAACGATTATCGAAAAAAAATTAACTGAATGGGCAAACGCCGAAACGGGCTCCAGATAAAACTTTTGACGAAGAACGGTCAAAATAAAACCCGTGCAACCAAAGTTAATTTAGAAGAATACCTCTTGTAGATCTAATCTTCAACTACGACTTTATTCTGAGTTGAAACTCCAGTCAGATCTTCTACTGTATTTTCTTACGCGATCCTCGAACGTAGTGTGGGCTACGATCCTCCG